>PVKN010000127.1:0-106229 GCA_004027915.1 Capromys pilorides | reverse complement strand
AAAAAAAACTTCTAGAAATTCTTTCAAGCTCCATTGACATATGTGAGGAGTTTTCAGAAGCAGCGCACGTGTGCTACTGCATATCCCCATTTTACAGGCGAAGAGAGCAAGGCTGGGATCAAGTGAGTGAGTTAGGACCCCTCAAGGCAGATGTGTAAACTCAGTGTTTCCAAGATTTCAAGCCTGAAGTTCCTACTAGGAAAGGGAGAGAAGAGAAAAGGGAGGAGGCAAGAGAGACTGAGGAAGAGGATGGAGAGAAGGGAAAAGCAGAGAGAGAGAAAAAAAAAAAAAACTAATGAGTGAGGGGGTTAAGTTCTCGCAGCTCTGGCACTGGAAGCGTGAACCTGGTCTGCGCGCCTGTGGGTTCCCTGCGTGATGCACAAGCGGGGCCCCTTGTGCCCTGCATCGACGCTCTCCATCTGCCTCTTCGACGCGGCTCTCTGGCGCCCATAGGAACCCAGCCAGGAACGGCGACGCAGCCCTGGAGGGCGGGCGATGATAGCCCAGGACCAGCGCTGGACTATTCACTGCGGGGGCCTCGACCCAGGGATGTCTTGGCACCAACAACCGGCACAAGCCATGGTGAAGAGGGATGCCACGGGGTGCGCAGATCAGCCTGGAGCTCGGAACGCACCGCTGCTCGTAGTGACCAGAGCCCAGGGGCGAAGGGGGTGTCAAGGCGACTTCGCGTCCCTTGGCGCCGTCCGCAGGAGGGTGTGCTCATTCGCACGCAGTTGCTCGTGGGAATTACACGGACGACGCAAAAGGAAGAAATGCAGGAGGTGAGCGAGCGGACCAGCCTAGGTTCCGGCGCGCAGACGGCCACTCCGGACGAAATGCAAGAAATTAAACAGCGGGAAACAGCCCTTTGCAGCCTGCATTCTCTGCCCGGTCCCGTTTTTCTCCGTATTTTTGCCCCGGATCTCGGGAGTCAGCGCGCTGCTCGGAGCTCCCCACCCCCAGTCTCCCCAATTCGACTGGGCGCCGCCCCTACACCTAGCGCGCTCTGCTCTGGGCCATTCTAGGGCGGGAGCAGAGTGGGGACTCCCGCGGCCGGGATGAGGGCGCTGTTCCCTGCTGGCCTCTGCAGAGCATCCCAGCCCTGGAGCTGCGATAGCTGCAGCGCCACGAGGGTCGAGGTGTTCCGCAGCCGCTCAGGGTCCCCTGTGGGACCCTCTGCCCCCTCCTTCTCTCAAAGCCCCCCTCCGAGGCCCGCTCAGACTGCGTTCCCAGCCCGGAGTCCCTGGCCTAGCGCTTTTCTGGAAGCCTTTCTGGAAGCCCTGCCCGACCCTGGAAATGCGCTCTGCTTATCGACAACCTGCAAACTGCCTCCTTCCCGGCGCCAGGGAGCCCCGCTGCGCCTCGGGCCCAAGTAGTCTATCGGCAGATTGAGGCCCGGATCAAAACCCGTTCCAGGCCAGCGCCTCTCGCCCAGCGCTTTTGGCTCTCGCCGGGGCGCGCCGGCCGTGGGAGCTGCCCAGGGATGCTGGCGGCAGGAGCTAGGAAACCCAGCAATCCGTTAATGTCCAAAACGCGAGCTCCGATGAAAGCTATCTGGGTTGTTGTGGCCAAAATCAGAACGTCAGACCCGAGAGGTTGCACCCGCGCGGGGTTAGGTCCTGGTCCTTGCGTGGCGCGTGCGGGTGTCTGTGAACTGGGGCCGTGGGAATTGAGTGCGCTATGGAGTCGGCAGCCATCGAGCAGAGCGCGAGCTTTCGCTGTGTGTATCTCGCTGCATCGTCAGCGCAGCCCATGAGGTCAGTCTTACTGGCTCCATTTCAGGATTAGAAACGGAGGCCTAGGGAGACACCTGGCTTGCGCAGTCGCCGTGATCCAAGCCCAGGTCTTCCCATCAATGTTGCCACCTTCCAGGGTCACCCCTGCCGAGAGCTGCGAAAGAGGTGGCATCCTGAAAATAGGTGTGGCTGGGACCCCAGGACGTAGTCCAGCCTCGAGGCTTATAGGCCGGGTGTGTCTAAGGGACCTGTGTTCCCTCGTGGATTCACTCACTTATTCAGTAACTTGGGTATGCACTGATTTCAGGGTGCAGGGGTAGCCTTGTCACCCAGCGTGGGTATGAGAGCTTGGTCCTCCATAGGGCGGGATGACCTGAACCCCGAGGCGGAAGTCCCTTGTATGGTGGGTGTCGGGATGTCAGGAGCTGGGCGAGTTTCTGGCTCGCACGGAAGCCAGAAGGGACACAGGAGAGCCGACGGACAACTCTGGAGTCGAAGGGAACCCCACGAAGAATCACAGGCAAAGAAGCTGCAGAGCCGACCCTGGAGATGGGGGCGGGGGGTGGACAACAGGCGCACCGTTCCGGGAGGCCTAGGCTGGGCGCGCCGCCTCTGCCTCGACCCCAGTTGGCGCGGGTTCAGGGGTGGCCCAAGCCTGTCACTTTGGGAAAGCTCTGGGTGTGTTCCCTGAGAAGCGCTACCTGGCTGATCTGGGGATTTGCGCTGCCGTCTCTCGCGCCGGGTTTAGGCATTCTTTTGCGGGAAGAGCTGAAGTGTGACCGCGGGGCAACTGCCGATCGGGCAGGGGCTGGGGCTGGCGGCGGCGCTGGGGCTGGGCCGCGCGGCTCTGGCACCTGAGGCCGCTCGGAAGGGGCGCGTCCCGAGCAGGGGCGGGCGGGAGGCGGCGCGGGGAGAGGCCCGGCCCCTCCTGCCCGCCCTCTCCTCTCTAGGCAGGTCGGAGCCCAGAGGCGGCCGCGAGGCGCAGGGAGGGGACCCGCGCGGAAACAAGGAGGGGCTGCGTGGCGGTGGAGACTCATTGGAGCACCCGACGGCCCAAAGCTGATAAATAAGGGGCCGGGCCGAGGCCCGCGGCCGAATTGGACGCCCCAACCCGAGCCAGGGCCTGGTTGCCACCGGCCCCACGAGGCGAAGTTCAGCGACCCCCGTGCAGCCATGGCCTCGCTGCTAGGAGCTTACCCGTGGCCCGAGGGTCTCGAGTGTCCAACTCTGGAAGCCGAGCTGTCCGATGGGCTGTCGCCGCCGGCCGCCCCCCGGCCCCCGGGAGACAAGGGTTCGGAGAGCCGTATCCGGCGGCCCATGAATGCCTTCATGGTGTGGGCCAAGGACGAGAGGAAACGGCTGGCTGTGCAGAACCCAGACCTGCACAACGCGGAGCTCAGCAAGATGCTGGGTGAGTGAGCGGCGGTCGGCTGGTCTCCCGGAGGGCGGCGGGCAGGGGGCCGCGGCGGGCGAGCAGGAGCGCGGTCACGTCTGCCCCGTGGTGGGCGTGCGCGGTGCTGGAATCGAAGCAGGGACGCCTCGGCCCGCGCGGTCCAAAGTGAAATGGAGAACTGGGGGATCCCGGAGGGCCCGTCCTCTGGGAAGAGGCCCAATATCCCGGCTTCAGGAGGGTGCAACCCGACAGCGCCAGGCTCCGACCTTCTGGAGACCCGCGCATAGGGACGCTGTTGGGAGGGAAACGTCGAGGGACGTTTGCTGGGGAGGTTGGCGCAGGACATGGTATCGTTCCTTGTGCTTTCCGACTGGGACAATCAGAGGGAGACTGCCACGGTTCACCTCCCAACGAGTACTCCCGGGGAAAGTCGGTAGGGCAGTGAATCCCGCTTTATCTTAGTGACCGAGCGCCCAGCCAAGACCAGGCCGCCGGGATAGACGCGCTTCGCTACTGAATTGGCATCTGTCGTGGGCGCGCAGGTGACCCTGGATGCGCAGGGTAGCCGCGGAGTCTGTCGCGGCGCCGCTGCTTCTGGAAGCCGCCCGGGCGCTGGAAATAGGAGCCTGGGACAGGGACGGGTCAGGCCAGCGAAGCCCAAAGCGCGGGTGCTAGGACTAGGACGAGTCGGCAACCTGGAGTTCTTTAGGGGCGCTCTCCTCTTCTCTGCAGCAGCGCCTTCCTTGCAGCCCCCCGGTTTAATTCACTGGAAACAATGAGAATCGCAGCGCATTGTGCTCACCGCGCGGGCGCCAGGCCCTGCGACGGGACGTGCGGTCACTCGACCCCGCCTGGCGGCCGCGGCCGGAACCGGCCCTTCCTTTTCCCGTCGGAGCGCAGGCTCCTTCCTCCTCTGCGAGAGGAGTGCCGTCCCCCAGCGTAGCCCGGGCCGGAGCGAGGTCCCGGACCTTTTTCAGGTCAGGCTGAGATCAGGCTGGCCGAGCCCTGAGCCCGGGGTCCCCGCATCGCCCGGATGCATTGGCGGCGGCCTGGCTTCGGTGCAAAAGAGTAAAACGTTTGTTTCGTACTATTGTGAGCATAACGAGACACATTCAAATAGACAATCATAAACATTTTACTTTGACCCAAAAATCCATTTTTTTCTTCGATTTTAAAAGAAATGATTTTTTTTTTTTTTTTTTTTTGAGGAGTTACCCAAAACGTTTTTAAAATTCTTTTCCCCCAAGGTCCTACTGGCCAGCTGGGCACAGGAAGCTGCCCGTGGTGACCTGGCTTCTGTTGTTCTTGCAGACAGAGGTAGGGGAGGGCGGCCTCGCCCTGCGTAGTCTCCCTGCACAGTCGAGGCAGCTGCTCCCAGGGACCAACAAGGAAGCAGACAGCCTCCTTGGAGACCGAGGCCAGGGGAGCTGAGCCCTGTCTGGTGCTTGCACCCAGCCTTGGTGTCAGCAGATGACACCAGCACTGTGCCACTCCTTAAAATAGGGATTCTGTGCACTGTGGCAGCGAGATAAGCTCCCTCAGCCCACGATCCATCGTTTCCCTCAGCCCTTCTCTTTCTCACCTGTGGAAGACAAGGGCTGGATAGAGGCCCCAAATGTTCCACTACAAACTTTCCAAAAATCTGTAACATCGGAAACTTCACGTTTCCAGCACAGTGTGAGAAAGGGCACCAGGACAAAAAGGCCCAGCTTGTGTCGCATTGCCGCTCCAACATCCAGGCGCATTTAGGAACCACAGTCACATTGTATATCTGAAGTAGAGTGTGGGCTGTGCCTGGATAGCAGGCCTCTTCTAAGATCTTTATGGCCTCAGCTGCAGGCTGTGGGCCAGTGTCTTGATCCAGATCTGGGGTTCCTCACTCTCTGGAAGTCACCCTTTGAAGTGACAGCTCATAACAGTAACTGGTCCCTCACAGAACAGCTATATACTTTCACCCCAGTGACAGAATGCTTTCATAACTGCCCTCCTTGGGTGGGCTTGAGGACTGCCATGCGCCTGGCTCTGCGCTGACCCTTGGGTTGGGTTGTGCTGACTGGAAGGCAAGGCCCATTTCCTCACAGGGCTTGATCTTTCGGCCTGTGGGTTTCACACTTCAGACTTCCTTAGTGTCCTGGTGGAGCATGGTAAAGCTGGAGAATCAGAGGCAGCTCTAGGAGGTAGCAATCTAGGGGTCTAGAAGTGACCCTCAGAATACTCTGGTGCCAGCTGGCCTTGGGGTGGATAGAAGAGAGACACCAAGGTGATTTGCAAAACAACAGACAGCAGGGAGTGACAATCAGGAAGTCTTGTGCTGACAGCACTTCAGCAGAGCCAGTTTCCAGAGGGGTTGTTTCTTAAAGAGAGAGCCAGCTGTTATTGCAGTTTCTTTGGTACCGCTTTCATGACTAGAAGCCCAGAGGAGCTAAGGGGTTTGCTTCTGCGTGGGGTAGAGGCTGAGAAGCCGACCCGTAGCCATGGGGTCTCAAGTAGACAGCCAGGAGTAGAATCGTGTGTGTGTGTGTGTGTGTGTGTGTGTGTGTGTGTGTGTGTGTTGTCAGTCTTCTTTCTGCAGAGCCCCTGCTGGTCTTCCTCCGTAGAGTCTGGGCATTTGTTAGCCCAAGTGAGACCCTAGACTTGACTTGCATCTGTGAAACTGCTGACTCAGCGTGGGTTGCCTCAACCGAGGGTTGTGAGGCTGACGCCAGAAGTTAGTGTAGTATCCTTAAGAGGCAGGAAGTTTTCATCGTAAGGGTAGGAAGAGCCTCGCCAATGTCACGGTCATTGGGTATTTTTTTCCTGACACTGATGTTGAGTGAACAGTTCTGTGTTTGTGTGGCACCTGAGGTCTCCACACACCATTGGCATAAAGTAGCTTTGTAGGCTGCAAGCAGGAGGGGTTGGTGCAGCCTAGAGATGGGGTTTGAGGCAGGGTTCAAGAACTAGGGGTGCAGAGATGCTAGGAGGCGCGGGGCACATGCCCTGGCCAGCCTGCCGACAGCCCAGACGCTGAGCGCAGCCTTCTCTGGCTTGTGTGAGCAGGAAAGTCATGGAAGGCGCTGTCACTGTCCCAGAAGAGGCCCTACGTGGACGAGGCAGAGCGGCTGCGGCTGCAGCACATGCAGGACTATCCCAACTACAAGTACCGACCCCGCAGGAAGAAGCAAGCCAAGCGCCTCTGCAAGCGAGTGGACCCTGGTTTCCTCCTGAGCTCCCTCTCCCGGGACCAGAACGCCTTGCCTGAGAAAGGCACCAGTGTCTGCGGGGCCCAGGGAGAAAAGGAGGGCAGGGGTGAGTACTCCACAGGCACTGCTCTGCCCAGCCTCCGAGGCTGCTACCATGAGGGTCCGGCTGGTGGTGCCCCTGGCAGCGTGGACACATATCCCTATGGGCTGCCCACGCCCCCAGAGATGTCTCCCTTGGACGTGCTGGAGCCGGAGCAGACCTTCTTCTCTTCTGCCTGCCCGGAGGAGCATGCCCACCCCCGACACCTGCCCCACCTGCCCGGGCCCCGGTACTCCCCCGAGCTGGCCCCCAGTCCCCTCCACTGCGGCCATCCCCTGGGCTCTCTGGCACTTGGCCAGACCCCAGGGGTGTCAGTGATGTCCACAGTCCCTGGCTGTCCCCCTTCTCCCGCCTATTACTCCCCAGCCACCTACCACCCACTCCACTCTACCCTCCATACCCATCTGGGCCAGCTCTCCCCACCCCCAGAGCACCCCGGCTTTGACACCTTGGATCAGCTGAGCCAGGTGGAACTTCTGGGGGACATGGATCGCAATGAGTTTGACCAGTATTTGAACACTCCTGGCCACCCAGACTCTGCTGCCGGGGCTGGGGCCCTGAGTGGGCACACCCCACTGTCCCAGGTGACCCCCACAGAGACCAGCCTCATCTCTGTCCTGGCGGATGCCACGGCTGCATATTACAACAGCTACAGTGTGTCCTAGGGCCCGAGGCACAAGTCTGCCCAGCCCTCGCTGCCCTGTGCTTCCTGTGGACAAAGTGAGCCGACTGCACAGTGCCACCAGCCTTCCTCCCGCCCCCATGGTGGTGAGGCCAAAATGCTGGTCAAGCAGTCTCATCCTACAGCTGGGACAGCTCCGTGGATCCAGGGCCCTTGACTTCCTTCATGTGAGTTCCTCTGACTGCAGCCCAGGAGCAGGGATCTTTGGTCTCTGGGATGCTCTCTGACCCTCACAGAATGAGCTGCCTGGCCCTGCCCTCCTGGCCCATTGATAGGTGGGAGCCACACCTGCTTGCTGGGTGCTTGGGGAAGAAGAGCCAAGGTCAGGACCCCAGCAAGCCAAGGACACTGATGAAGCCCCCACCCGCCTCCTGCCCAGCCCCCCTACTTCAGAAAGCCAGGGTGGGCTGGACAGCCACGGCCTCTGTGTCTGTCAGGTTTCTGAGGTAGGGCTCTGGCACGGCTGCCTGAAGGACAGCGGGGAATCCTCATATTGTGCAGCCTGGCTCTGCCCACGGGCTCCGCTCCTGCTGCTTCCCTTCCATGCTGACCCTCACTTGGGACGCAGGACACTTCCAGGTGTGACTCAGAGGTCAGACAGTGTCACTGGGAACAGCCCTGAATCTGGTTTTTTAAAGATATATTTTTAGATCGATTCTTTTTTATTACACACACTTGAGCAGAGTCAGTGACAGACACCCCCATACTCACCTCTGTGCATACCCTTGTGTGGTGTCAACCAGGTCTGTCCAACCTCGGCTGTCTGTCACCACCTTTTGCTCTCGAAGCCCCGAAGAGGCACTGCCAGCAACCCAGTGTGCTGGTTTCTTGAGCAAAACTTCACCGCTCTCTCCCCTCTGCACCTGCACGAAGAGCCTTTCCCGCTGCCCCAGCGCCCTTCTCCCTTCCCTGGAATGCTTTCTCTCGTGCGCTTGCTCTTGTTCTGCCACCTGAATGGGTCCCCAATGCGAAGAGCCTCTGACTGGACTCCCAGGGATTCCTCTGTCTGGGAGGACAATTTATTTTCTGGCAAGCCAGCTGGTCCCTGAGCACTGTCCTCAGCCAGCACCTCTGTGAGGCTGGCTTCCCAGGTAGAAACACACTGTGACTCTGACACGGGCCCTGAGCCCGGACAGCCCATCCTCCGTCCTCCGAGCTCCCTTTGAAGGAACGCGCCTCACATGCCTCTCGCTTTCTTCCAACATCAGCGTATTATTGCCCGTGTGAAACGTGCTTTATATAGTCTCCTATTATGTTCACTTTATATCTCATATTGTTCATTCTTTTTTCCTTCCAAGAAGTCTTATTGTAAAATCACTTATATGGCTAATCTTTATGTTATTATTGTATATGCCATTTGGTAATAAATAGTAAACTGTTCTGGTGCACAGCCCAGAAGTGTATTAATAATCTTGTAAAATAGCATCACCGATATTAAGCTAAACTGTTGCAATTTTTTTCTAAGGACTACACATGCTTGGAATGGTTATGATATTGATTTGTCAAAAATATTTAATTTAAATAAACTTTTTTTGTACCGTGACCATTCTGTCATTTGAAATACGTTTTTTGTGTGTGTGTGAGAAAGAAGAAGTTTTCAAGTGAAGTTGTAGTACTGGTCGAAGTGCTTTTGGCACCAGCTTTTTTTTATCTATCTTGCAGCGGTGGCTTGTCATGCAGCAGTGGCTTGTCTTGCAGCAGTGGCTTGTCATGCAGCAGTGGCTTCTCTTATGTTACGCCAAGCAGAGAAAGGCCAGTTGCACACGGCAGAAGCACGCTTGTTATCCTCAGCACTGAAAGAAAGCACCACCGCCTCAGCCCCAGGACAGGCAGGTTTCTCCCGCAGGCAGCTTCACACTCCTACGTTGGAATGAGGTGACAGCGGCGGCCACCTAAGGACACAGAGTGAGTTTTGTCCAGCTATGTGCTTCCTTGAGGTGGCCACATTGCTTGGGTCCCAAGGCCTGGACGCGCCCCTTGCTGGTCTCCTTTCCTGGGTGGCAGCACAGTGTGGTGTGGTGACAGAGGGACCTGAGGCTGGCGAGGCTTGGTTCCACTCCCAGGAAAAAGTACCTGGAAAACCTGGTGCTTACTCAGTCCCCGGGCAGGGCCCCTCTGCCTGGCTCTCCATGGCGGAGCAGTCATGACTTGTTGAGTCAAGGGCAGCCTTGTGCCATCCCAGGCCCCTGGGCCAAGGAGTGGATCTCAGAGGGCCAGCTGGCCTCTCCTCAGCCTCCATGATCCTGAGCTAGGCTCATTACTTTAATAGCACTTTATAGGTGCGCGAAGCTTTACAGAAAGTTTTATGGGTTCTCACTCACAGCCCCAGGTGAGGCCCGTCATCCCCACGGCAAAGCTGGGCACACTGAGGCCCGGGTGAGGCTGGCAAGGGCTCACCACAGGCACCAGGGCACCTTTTGGACGTGCTTGTTCCAGCGTTTTAGCCAGATAGTGTCCTGGCTGGGTTCAGAGGCTTAAGCTGTTCCCAGTGGCGTGGAATTATATCCTGCATAAACCACACCTACCTCTAGGCAAGGAGTGACATGGGCCAAGGACAGAGGAAATGTGGCCAGACCAAGATGAGGCTGCAGGCCTGGCTGGCACAGTGACCGGTGGGTCGTGGCGTCTGCAGGGTCACCACTGGTGACACAGTGTCTGCCAGGATCTGTCCCTGGACACAGTGTGGGGTGGGTGTTGTCTGGGCCTCCGCCAGGGCAGGAAGTTGGTGGGCGGCACGCTTGCTGCGCTCTCAGGGAAGCCCCGTGGCAGGAGCCAGGGCTGCCTGAGCGTCAGGGCCGCTGTCCTGGTCCTCGCTGTTGCTTTGCTGAGGAGCTGGTGGCAACGTGCAGTGCCGCTGCTCCTCTGAGCCGCAGATGTCGCCGTGCCATCCCTGCTGAGAGCACTCAGTGTCGACTGCTTGGCACCCGCAGCACAAAGCGCAGAGGGGGGCTTGTGGCGGGCTGAGGCACCCACTGTGGGCCCTGACCTGCGTGGCGCTGGGGCAGGAGGCCTGCTTTTGCGTCTACATGGCCGACATTTTATAAACTTTGCCAGTGGGAGATTCTCTAGTGTTCTCCCACTTGAGAGTTTCCCTCACCCCCTGTCCAAGCCTGAGGCTGAACAGGCCTGCCTAGTGCCCAGGCAGGTGTCCTTGTGACTGACCCTCATCTTTCTGGAAGCTTCTTACGTCCACTGCATCTTCTTTCTTTGTTGGCACCCAAAGACTCCTTTCACCTGCTTCAGGGCTTTGTCAGTGCTGACCCCCACCTGGGTGACCCACACACTCGTCACCGGTCTGGTGACACCTGCCTACTGTCCAGGTGGGGTCAGATGTTCTCACCATGGTGATGGTCACTGTCCTCCCACAAGACCTGGGTAGCTCTCAAGGACTGTGGCGGTTGTGGCAGTGGAGCTTCCAGCACATGCATCCTCCTGAGAGGGGGACCCAGACTGGTCACCTCAGAAACAGAGGAACAGGTGATGAACACCTGAGACACCTTGCTCAGCGTGGCTATGCAGACCTGGTGCTTTCAGGCCCTTGATTTACCTCAAATTGCTCTGGAAGCCAAGGTCCCAGGCGTCTATGCGGGTCCTTGTCATCTCTCAGACAGGGTCTGGGGTGGCACATGCTGCTGTGTGGAAAGGAGGGAACAGGCCAGGACACAACCCCAAGGGCACACAAGAGAAAGAGCCCCTCTTCCTGCCTCTCTGGGGGCAGCAGAGCCCAGCTGAGGGCAGGCGACTCCTTACCCCACTCCTGCTTGTCTTTCCCCTCAAGAAGGTGGTGATCTTGAGTCCATCTTAGTGAACAAGGAAAGGAGGGAAGGGAGGGAAGAAGGAGGGTGAGAGAGAAAGGAGGGAAGAGCAGAAGAAGGGTGGGGGGAGGGAGGGAGGAACAGGGAGAGAAAGGGAGGAGGGAGGAAGCAGGGTGGGAGGGTGAGAGACAGAGGGAAGAAGGGGAAGAGAAAGAGAGAGGAGAGAGGGAGAAAGGAAAGGAAGGAAGGAGGGAGGAAAGGGGAGAGAGAGAGAGGAAGGAGGGAGGGAGGGAATATGGGGGGGAGAGAGAGAGAGAGAGGAGATCTGTCAGCCATCCATCTGTCCACCACTCTGCCTTTTCCTCCCACCGTCCCTCTCTCTCTCTGCCTCCCCCCCCACTGCTCACTGTCTTTTCCTATCCATCCCACCCACCTATCTGCACATCCATCCGTCCATCCCCCTTTCTGTATCTATATTCGAAGTCTCAGTAGAGACATTGCCTCTACAGATAATTCAAAAGAGTATCACAAGCTAGAAAGAAAAGGACAAATCATCCACTGTCTAAAGCTTAGGAGACATTACTGGTAATTTCTTGACACATTTTCATGCTAATTGTTGTTTTCTTTTGTGATGATAGGGATGGAGTCCAGGGCCTTGAGCATGTCCCCAACCTGTTGGGTTTTTCAAATTCATTTTTCTATTTCCAGACATACATTTACATACGTCTGTTATGATAAACATTTTTATTCATTCATATTAAAAAAACATTTTTCTATGTCATTAAACTTGTCCACAAAAGCTTTCTGCTTCCTACTTGGAAAATCAATATGAGCACAGTTTTGAAAAAGACAGATCACCCACTGGGTGTATTTTCAGCACACTTGTTTCCATGTTCTGCACTCCCTGCCCTGTATCCTCATGCATGTAGTTGCACAAGTTCCGACCCTAGGGTGACCAACAGGCCACAGGCTATGGGCTACATTGGCTCTGCATGCAGGACAATGACAGTGACAGTGACATCTGACTTTGTCACGCTCCACAGCCACGCTGTACTTGGGCACAGTGAGGTTGCTGGCTTCACCTGATCACCCTCTTGCTATTTGCTAACTGACTTCTTCCCTTTTCTAAATCCCCCTTGCAGGGAACATTTCCAGATTTGTCCCTAGCTGGCTCCTGCCAGGGTCTCACCTGGTCCCTGTTCCCACAGCGACCTCACCTTTTCAAAAGGGAAGCAGGAACTGCAACTCTTCGTAAGGGGTCCACATCGCACAGGTCACTTCTGTACTCCTTGGGGTGCCTTTGCCTGTGGCTCCTCCTAGGTGGTCAGAGAAGGGTTGTCCTGGCAGTCGCAGGGAGTGTCCACGTCCCCAGCCACCCCAGGTGCAATGTCTGTGCCACACATGCTCCGGCCCTGGGATGGTGTTGAGTCAGGAGTGGTTCCGAGCCTCGCTGGATCCTGCTGGGACTTGGCTGAGTGCTCTACCTGTCTTCTGGCCTCAGAAGAGAGAGCGAATCCGCAGGCATTTCGGGATCTGCATAGCTCTGTGCCACGCACAGAAGAGCCCTGTGGTTTTGGATTTCTGCGGGTGATATCCACATCTCAGCCTGCAGGCTGGCTCCAAGTTGAGGACTGAGGAGCCAGGTGTTGGCTGACATCATGCAGGACTGACTGGCTGGAGTCCTAAGGACAAGACCCAAAGCATGGGCAAGGGGGCACCTGGGACTCTGTAGGTATCACCCTCTGGCACTGAGCGAGGCTTTGGGTCCCTTTCCAACCCTTGCCCTCCTCTGCGGCACGTGGCCTCCTCACCATTCTTGGAAGACAGCTTTCAGTTCAGTCTGAGGAGCCCTCAGGAAAGGGGGTTGTCCCTGAGTAACTACTCAGACAGACTCCATCATCAGAAAGTTTGTTCTTCTGCCCCACAAAACCTCTTCTGTGTCAGCCTAAGTCCGCAGTTCTTGGTGTCACCTATGGAGAGGCAAGACAATGTGTCCACATCCTGAAACCAGTTATCCCCACTCCTGAAGGCCTGTGGTCACATCCCCTCTCCCTTTAGGGGCCGTGGAGGTGGAGACTGCTCCCAGACCCTGAATGTGGGATATGGATGTGGGGGCTGGAAGGAGGGAAAGCTCTTTTATTATAGACGTGGGAGAAGGATGCAGGGTTTCGGTAGGGGGTGGGGCTGTGCACTCTGTGGGTGCCTCTGGAATGTTCCAAAATGGCGTCAGGTGTAGTCACACCATGAGTCACATGCTGGGTCCCCAGGCCCTGCTAACCCCCCTTGGCTGTGGTCACTCTCTCCTGTTCCCTCTGCTGTGGGCTTTGGGGTGGCACAGGTCTGTGCCTGAGGGGACCTTGAAATACAGACCATGGTGGTCTCTTCCCAGGAGGGTCCTTGGGGAGGCTGCTCCTTGTGTCTGAGGGGTGCCGATGGCAAGCTCTACTAGCGAAGGCTGTGACTTCCGGGAATACCACCAGCTCATGCGGAGGGCCACTGACCAAAGCCGTCAGCCTGCTCCGCCAGCTCCCGTCTCTTCTCACCAGGCGGTTTAGAATCCTGAGGAAACTCAGAACACCTCTATCCTGAAATCAGCAGCCAGAGAACTTTCCTTCTTCATTGCTTTCTCTGAAAGACAGAAGCACCAGCCCGACGTCCCAGGGCACGGTGGAAGTCAGGAGTGATATAACCTCTGAAAGTGAGCTGAGGAGAGCAGAAAAGAGGGGCTCTGCCTGAGGGCCATCCACCCGGAGGAGTCCTAGCCTAGCCAGAGCCCAAGAGTCTGTGGGGCCCACTCCAGGACCACCGTGGACCCCAACATCCCAGATGCTCACCTACCTTACATAATATGGTGACCTGCCTGCCTTTAACCTACGCAACCCTCTGGGTACTTTAGATCATTACTAGAAGATGTATGACACCTAAAACAATGTAAACATGATGAAGTTGTGGTCACACCATATTAAGGCACAATGACAAGAAAACAAAGCCTGTACACAGCGCAGACCAAACCTTCTTCTGCACAGTTCCTGTGCGCCACAGCGCGCCATCTTTCCTCTGGAATACCTTCCATCCGTGCTGGGATAAATCCGCAGATGCAGAATCTGTGGCTGCCTACTGTTGCAGTTTTACTGTAAGGAATGGGGCTTGGAACTGCAGATTCTCCTCCCAGCTCTGACTTTGAGAAGAAAAAAAATCGCCGACTGGTTGAGCCGGAAGGAATCGGGGTTGTCGTTCCACCAATCCCTAGACTGGACGAGAAAGGAAGTGGAGGCCCAGCGAGGTTAGGGGTTTGCCTGGGAATGGACAGCCCAGAAGCAGGTGGAGGGTGGGGAAGGCTCATTGGGCCAGGGCAGGGCCGAGGGAAGGTCCCTCCCATTCTCCCTGAAGGCTCCCAGGGTTCTGGACAGAGGCTGGGCCCCTGCTACAGGGAGGACTGAGGGCCACAGAGGCCCCTTGAAGCCCAGCTCCCATATGGGTTCTGACCCAGGGCTATGGGAGGCTGAGTCCCAGTGTAGACGCTGCTGGTGGCTTCTGAGAGCCAGCGAGCTGCCACCCTGTGTGCCCACCTTGCCCTCATCCAGTGTCCAGGGCACCACATGTAGCACCAGTTTCCATGGCTGGGACAGAGTGGAGGCGAGGTAAGGCGGGCAGGAGGGGCCAAGGCCTGAGGAGCAGTCACCAGCGCAGAGTGCCCTCCGGCCCCTGGGAGGATGTGGCGGCCCGGTGTTTCCTGCCTGATAAGCAGGCCGCCCTGCACCGGGAGCCAGGCTGGCCACCTTCATGCCTTGGCCCTGCCCAGGGAAGGCTGGCGAGGAGGAAAATCTCTTCTCCAGATTAGCCCACTGCGCCTTCCTCCCCGCCTGTCCTGTGGCTGCAGCCGCAGGAAGTGCCCAGCCCGCAGCCCCGGGTTGCACCCAGGCCCTGCCTCACCCAAGCCCTGCTGCCAGCTCAGGACCCCAACTCGGGAGCCCTCCGAGGAGAAGCGTAGTGCCTGCCGCCCAGGGGTGATGGGCACATTCCCAGCCTGGAGTGCGGGCCTCAGGAACTGATCACGGTTTTATTCACAATCCTCCCAGATCTGCTTCCTCCCACCTGCTCCGTTGCCCTAGGTGATGATGACCTGGGGCACACTGCGGGGTGGGGGTGGGGGAGACTGTGAGCTGTGCATGGACAGCGGCATGGATGGGTGGGGCTGCCCTCCCTGACCGTCCTGTTCTGGGAGAGGTGAGCCACAGAGAGCCACGGGCTCCTCTCCTCGGCCTCAGGACCTGGGCACTGGGATGGTACCATCCCTGGGGCAGCCTAAAGTCCCCCATAGGGAAAGTTGGGGGCTGGGGGGCTGCTTTTGGGCCCCATCATGGGTTAATCGCAGCTCCATCCTCTCCGCTCCAGTCTACACAGGAAAAACCCTCACTGGCTTCTCTGCTCCCTGCCCAGGGAGCTGGCTGTGCTCACAGGGTTGCTGTCTGCACATGTTTCTGGGGCCATCAGGGCAACCTTACCAGGGCACGTGCGGGCCTTTCCTAGGCAGGGACGCAGATCAGAGCCGTGTACAGGACAGGCAAGGTCACAGCGCTGGACAGCAGGGACAGCGTCCCAGGGCCCTCCTGGCTGGTGGGAGACAGCCCCTGCCCAGGAGAAGCCTCTGCCCGGGGCCTGCCGCCAGCCTCGCTCCCACCTGCCCGCCCACTGTGCCTCCTGCCCCGACACAGCAAGGAGAGCAGGGGGATTCCCTGGCTGCGGGGCCTGGCACAGGGCACTGCACTGCTGGGCTGAGCAAGGAGAGGCCGGTGGGCACGAGGTCGGGGCCTAAGCTTCTGTCAAGCGTGCTACTAGGCCCTTCAGTCGTGGGTCTGCGGGGTGACGACATCCCCACAGTCACATCTTCTCTCTGGGCCTTGGCCAGAGGCAGGACTCAGTTTTCTCCAGCAAGCACACCTGGTTCTCAGAGCCCCAGGAAGGGGCCAAGGAAGCATAGGTGCTTCTCTACTGCTCTCTATCCCTGGCCTCAGCAAGGAAGGGGTGGGGTCACTAGGCCAGGGTCTTGCTGGGCAGAGCCAGCCAGATGAGGCTCAGCAGTGGGCTGGGGCAGCAGCTGGGTCTTGGGCGAGCCCGCCCACTGCAGTGCCCTCCAGCCCCCGCTGCCCCAGGCACGGGCCCCTGACACCTGGCCTGGCTCCCATCCCAGCATCCCTGGCCAGCCCCACCTCCCAGAGCTGTGCCCTGCCCTGCCCACATTGCCCGAGCCTCAGCCTCTCTGCCCACCCTCCTGCCTGGGTACTGGGCTGGCAGGATGGAGCAAGAGGCCTCTGTTGCCCGCGCCTCTCCTGCAAGTCTTCATGTGACCCTGGCACTCGCAGCATCTGGCTGTGCAGGTCGCAGCAGAGCTTGTGAGCACCAGGGCCAAGCCCCAGGCTCTGGAGTCCACCCTTCCGGCCCCTGCGGCCCATCCAGAGCTCAGCCTGCTCTCTTGCCCCAGCCTCTTCCCTCCTATCTGGCCATAAGATTTTAAAAAAAAAAAAAATTGCACAAAACCTTTCCTTACCCAGCATACCATCAAAGCAGGGTTAAGACTTCTCATGCAATCCCAGCTTTCCGGCCGAGCTTCTCTCATTGGCCGTGTGTCCACAGCAAACTCACCAAGGGGATCTGTTTCTTCTACCCCAGGGCCTTTGCACAGGCTCTTCCCAGGCCGAAATGCCACCCCACATCTGCTCTTAGTAGACTGTGGTTGTCTAAGGACACAGCTAAACTGTGTTCCTCTCAGAAGCCCCTTCAGCACATCCTCCACCCATCCTCCACCGGCCTCCCTCTCCCAGTCCCCTCCCCTGCCTGTCTTTCCCCTGCTTGTCTTTCTCTTGGCCTCATGTGGTGCTTAGAGTGTGCGACAGAACTGAAGTTATTTGGAGTTCTCTTCTCCAACTAGCCTCACACTGTGTTTACCTGGGAAAGGTGTCAAATCAGCCCTCAGTCCCGTCTGCATGGCTGGCCTCGTGAAGCCCCGACGCAGGCCACCCTGTGCTCTGCTTGGCTTCTGTCTCACACCGGTGGCTTTGTTTCTCTGTGCCTCAGTTTCCCCATAAATTGGTACTGCTCTAATCAGGAGGTTGCGGGTGACAGTTGTAGACAGAAGGAGTGGGAATAGATCAGGAGACAGAAAGAAATTCCCAATTTCGTTGCCTCCCATTGATCCTAGGAAAGTTTAACTCTCCACTGGGGTCTTGCCACTTCCTAGCTGTGTCTGTACCCTACGCTGGCCACCAGCCAGGAACCAAAGTGACCTAGAAGCCTTTCCTCAGGACAGCAGGGGGAGGGAGAGCACGTGCATCACACGGGACACACACACGGCCACCACATCTTCTGGGGCAGGTGGGAGGGCCTGACGCTGATGGCGTTGGTTGCCCCTCCCTAACAATACCTTTTCCAGGCCCAACTGCAAATCGCCTGTTGTCATTTACTTTCCGGAACATCTAAGTCCACGCAGCAAACTTGGGGGTTCAGAGCCACGGGGGGGAGGAGGAGAGACAGAGCTCTGAGCGGGCTGTTTCCTTGGGTCCCCCTTAGACTTTTCCTCCTAGATCCATGCCTGCGCCCACATAAGCATTTACATTTCTTTTAGAATTTTGGACTGCACTGTTTTGGAAACTTCTACAGAAGCGAACCTGTGGCCCCATCTGTAGTGGCTGCTGAGTGTCCTTCAGGGACCTTTCTGCAGTCCCCTGTTCTGCCAGAGAGTCACAAAGCTCACCCCACCCCCTGCCTTTGGTTTTTCCCTAAATGGGAGTCATAGCACTACCCCCTGCTGCTTCTCCCGGGAGGGCAATGCAGGCCCCCCTGGCTGTCTGTCAAAGGTCCCATCCTGGCTCCCCGGGGTCATCCGGGCCCTTCCTGCTCAGTCAGCCCTGCTGGGAAAGGCCACCTGGGGATCAAGGCCACACCCAGGTGGCCAGGGCCAGGCACAGCCAGTTTTATTTCTCCGGTGCCCAGGAGGGAAATGACTCGCCAGGGGGCCGAGGGTGACGCAGCAGCTGTGGTCCAGCCCAGGGCTGGGACCTGGCCTGCGGTGCTGGGGAAGGAGGCAGAGGCAAAGGCCCTGGGGTGCCCAGGCCTGCCGGTGTGCAGGGCTTTGGGGGACTCTGCCCTGTGTCCTGCTGGACTGAGACTAGGCAAGAGTGAACTTCCTGTCCCCGCACACCAAGTCATGCCCTGTGGAGGACACACAGCACCTCAGGAAACATGGAAGCCAAAATAGCAGTGGGCTTGGCTGTGAGCAGGCAGCTCCAGGACAGGCGCCTGCAAGGGCCCCCAGCCCTTCCACCCGGAAGTCCTACACCCCCCAGGGCCCGCCAGCTGGTCCTAGGGACACCTCCTTCAAGGGCAGCCATGAGTCCATGCCACCAGCAAGCTCACCACCACACAGGTCCCCTCACTGCTTTGAAAAATCCAGCCACTGTCATGGCCTGTGTGTCCTTTTGAGTCAGAACAAAAGGACTCTGGAGAACTTTACAAGACACAGCCTGAGGCCTTGGGTGCTTCATCAGATGCTTCACAAGCAGGCCGGGAGCTCTTGCGGAGAACTCTGGTGGGTGTGGCCTGGACTTCTGGCTTTGGAGGCAGAGGCCCTGCCAGTGAGGAGGTGCAGGCGCTTTCTGAGGACGGAGAGGTGAGGAAGGCAGCCCGCTATTCCTTCCCCCCACTCCTCTGAGTTCCTTGTCTGTGCCTGATCTAGGGGCACCATCGAGGAAGGACATTCCTGGGCAGGGGGTGGTCCTGGCTACAGAGGCCACGCCCCATGAGGCAGGGAGGGGACAGAAGAGCTGTCACCTAGGCAGGTAGGAGGTTTGGCTGCATCTGTCACGACTTCACCCTCTATTAGTCAAGTGACCTTGTGCAATCATTCCGCCTGCCTGAGCCTCAGTTTCCTCATCTGTCATGTTGAAGCCTTCCCTGCCCTACCTATCTCATTGACCTCAGTCAAATAATGGGTGTTGCACTTTGGCTGACGTAACTAAACCACTGCCTCTCAGGTTGGAGCTTATCCCCCCTGCCCTCAGCTGGATTAAGAACCCAATCTCTCAGTCTCTCTCCTCTCTTTGTTCCTTCCTTGCTTCTCGTTGCCCATTGTTTTCCTTTTTTCTGGCTGGAAGCTCTGCCATAAGCTCCTCTGACTTCCTAGAATCCTTAGAGCCTCACAACCAAGGGATGTGGTTGGAGGAGAGTTAAGGAGAAAAATCCCTGGATTGGCCGTCATGAAGGGATGTGGTGGCTGGGGTGAGATTAAAGCACTTTGATTGGTCCAGTTTGAGTCAGGTGCCTGTATCTGGTCCAATCACTGGGGACAAAGACTGTGTTCCAACTTGGGCAGGAGCTCACTCATTGGTCAGAGAGGGAGGCAGGGTGGCTGGGAGCCCTAAGGAGGAGGGACCTCTTACTGGAGGGCGCTGTGTCTTCTCTCTGTCCTGCACACAGCGGGCACCTAACATCCTGGGCGTTGAAATTCTTGGAGGCCTTCAGATGGCACATCCCCGACAAGGAGGAACCTGTGTGATCGCTGGGGGCTGTGGGGCCCCAGCCTGGCCTTCTGCTGCTGAGTCCTCCCTCAGCGCCCAGCAGTGCCTGTACACGTGCTTGGTCAGGTGGCTCACGTGACACAAGCGTGTGAGTGTCCCCATCCAGGCATGAGCCCACACCGTTATTTGAGGTTGGTCCCCTGCTTCATCACTGCACTTCCACCCTCTTTTCTGTTTTGTCAGTCCCTGGTACACAAGCGACTTTGCTGTGGCCCACACACCAATTTTTTTTTTAAATGTAAAGAGAATATTGCCGTTATCGCAGAGCTAAGATACATTGGTGCTTCTGCTTGTGTTACCACCTCAAAAGCAAGCACTTTGGTCTGTGTTGAAGGTTTTTCATTTTTTAAATTTAGGACAGTATCTACAGGGTCTACAGGGTCTCAAGACACGGATGAGACTCGTAGTGATCCTCCTGTTTTTAGCCTTCCAAGTGCTGGGATTACAGACACACGCCACCATGCCCAGTCTCATTACTGGAGATCAAATCCCAGCCACTGTGCTCTGCCAAAGCAGGCACTTTAGTCTGCTGAGCTATCTGTCCGGCCCAATAGTGTTGAAGGTTTTGAAGAAATTTCTGAAAGAATTAATAAAGTTGGGAGATGTTCCCCCTGCAATAGAGAAGCGAATTCCAGCGAGAACCTGGTCCTAATTGGGAGACACTGGGACTACTTCCTGGAATTCAGTTTTCTCTTGATGCTCAAGCTGCCTGGTACCTTTGTACTCTAGTGAGGGACGTGGCCAGGACTCTCCCAGAGTGCGGTTATCAGGGCTGGTCGTGTTGCACACACTCACCTTGTCGGAAAAGGAAAAAGTCACTTGTGCTCCTTTTTCCTCCTCAAACTCATTGCCGCCAGAGGGTTTATTGAACAACGAAAGGACGAGAGGTGAGATCGGCAGCTGGAGGCCTGCGCCTCGTGCGACCAGGGCTGAATGCCTGTGGCTCCAGCGCCCTGCGCATGCTCCCAGCATCCACTGCTGCTGCTCCCCCAGCCAGTGGCACACGCAGTGAAGCTGGATCCTTCTCTTGTAGGCTCCAGCTCTTCTCAGCCGCCTGATCTCATGTCCCAGGGAGGACTCCAGGCTGGTCCCTAGAGGTCTGCGAGGACCTACGCATCCCAAGTTCATATGATGAAGAAGCTGTCTTCACATCAGTCATAACTGCCCTATGTTCAACTGAGGCCTGGCTGGGACAACAGAAGCTAAAGCAAGCCCAGTTGGGGACAGCAGTGTCACTCAGGTCACTGTATGGGAACCTGGAACATAGGACCCCTCTACCCTTGGGCTCCAAAGGGCGTCCCAGGCTAACGCTGGTACAGCTGTTATTTTTCTGGTCCGGGTGCTCCACCTTCATAGGCCACGGGGCCTGGGTGGGCACTGCCCTGGCGCGGAGTCCACCGAAAGGTGACTCAGTGTCCCCAGTAGTTTCCCTGGAAGTTGCCCAGCTGCTGCCCACAGACTTGACCCTCGGCCGCAGTATGCCTCTGCTTGTCTGGAAGTCACTCAGTGTGGAGTCCCGTGCCGCTGGGGCAGAGGCAGGAGGTCAGATTTTCCGTAAGTTTCTGATTCGGTTGGTCAGTCGGTGCCAGTCGTCTTGCGCTCTGCAGCTCCACTGTGTGACCGAAAGCCTCGCTCAGACCCCAGCCCTGCTCTGGGGGGGTGCAGCTCTGAAGGCAGCACCGACGGAACTGATTTCTCCTTCACTTTTGGTGGTGCTAAGAGGAAGAATCAGACCCATCTGGGTCCCTCACATAGGTGGGTGCCCAGGAGAGAGGGTCCCTCTCAGTGAGGAGGGACAGAGCCATTGGAGGGGACAGTGCCAGGCCTACCACAGCCAGCTCTGGGTCCTGGAGGTGGGCACGGGGACACTGGGATCCCCAAGAGAGGAGAGAGAACAGGCTGAAGGCAGAGTCTTGGCCTCCTGGGCCCTGTGCACAATGAGCGGCATCACAGCAGCTGGTCCTTGGCCAGCAGGTCCTTGCATCCCCTGGTTTGCTTAGGAAGTCATAGCATGCAAGGTTCACACCATCCTGCTCTGGGAGCCACTGTCACCTGAACCCAGCAGCTGTGGCACTTGTGCTCATTGGCAGGAAAGGCATGGGGGCCTCAGTGGAGGCACACAAAAGCCCCCAGTCCCAGCCTCGAGCTGTTGGGGTCAGGGCTTCTGCCGGTCAGTGTTGGGGTCCCCCTCACTCTTCCCTACTTTGGCCCCTTGCTGGCCCCAAGAGCTTGCCTTTGATCACTGAGAACAGACCCTGCCCCCGGCCACACAGTGCAAACATGAGCAGGCTGGGCCTGCAGAGCTGTGAGACTGTGTCCAAGATAGACCCGAGATGCATGTTGCTCCACTTCTTTTAATCACGGGGACCTCTGGTCAGTGGGTGCTGAGTCACCCCAAAGCTCCCCTCCCAGTCACAGAGGGCAGTGGTCACGGGGGCTTAGGCTACTTCGCCCTGGCTTTCTTCCCTCGCTGGCCCTTGTGGGACCTGGCAGAGTCCTCTGGCCCTGGCTGGCCTGGGCCAGGGGGTGGGAAGGGCAGGGGCGCACTGAGCCTCAGCATCTGCCTCTGGAGCCGCAGGTCCAGGATGTCGAAGGCCGCCTGGATCTGGCACTGCAGCTGCTGCCCCAGGCTCTTGATCTGGATGCCGATGGCCTCCTGGACCAGGTGCTCTAGCGCCTGCAGGGACACAGGTGGGGAGCAGGACTCTGGGGTGAGCTGAGCCCCTGCCCGCCAGCTCTCCCCATCCGTGTCCTTCTCCACCCTGGTAGGGTCCCATCCATTGGCCTTCTGGGGGCTGGTGGTGTCACCGAGATGAGGACATCCAGGTCCCACCTCCTCTGGAAGTTGTGAACAGCCATGGTCATGTGGAGGGGACGGAAAATGGCCTCACAGAGCCCTGGGCGCTGGGAAGCCTCACCTCCACCCACCTCGCTGGCAGGAGACTCTTCTGCCCCCTCCCTCAGGCTTCTAGCGTCCCAGAAGTGTCACGGAGACATGGGCCACATGGCTGTTCCCCAGGCTCCCTGTCAGCTCCCTGGGAGCTGCCACACAGGGCAGGCCATGCCTGTCTCTGGAGCTGGGCACCTCAGGCCAACTGTGAACTCAGCTTTGGAGAGTTCGGTAAACTCAGTCTCTGAGCTTCATCTCTCCTCACTAAAGCGAAGACGCGGATTCCTACTGCCAGGGACATTGTGTGACAAAGTCCACCAGAGCCCACAGGTGACACCAGACACATGCCCGGGGTGGGCTCACCTCTCTGCACAGGCCTTGGCCTGGCTGTGTCCCCTGGGCACCCTGGGTGAATGTCCTCTCCAGCAGCCGCACCTCCTCTGCCTGCAGCGCCTCCTTCAGGAGCCGCGTGTCCTTGCGTTTCTGTTCCTCCGCCGCCCCCAGCACAGCCACCTGCTGCTCATGCCTCCACGTGTCCTTGTGTGTGCCCTCCACCAGCGGCAGGGGCTGGGGCGGCGTGCACACCTCCAGATGGGTGACAGTCAGGTTGACGTCCTGGTCCTGGCTCAGGACGTACTGGTAGAGATGATAGTGGCGGATGAAGGTGTTGTGGAGGTAGTCGCAGAGGGCCAGCAGGTGCCAGGTGACGAACTGCTGCTGGTAGTGCATGAGCTTGCTCCCCAGAATCCTCACTGCCTCAGCGATGGAGCAACCTGTGGGCACAGGGGCCAGGACAGCGTGGAACTCAAAGGCAATCGGGGACCCAGAGCCCACGGCTTTGGTTCTGTGTCCTACCTGTTAGCTCTAAAACACACTGAGTGTCTCATGTTTCCCTTCTTACCTTAGCTTCCAGGAAGCTCTAGCACATGTGTCCCAGTCTTCTCTTCTGTGATTTCCCCACTCCTTACTGAGTTTTGTCTCCTACCTCCTGTTTCAAAGGCTTACTTTAGCTGAGCTTTATGTTGTTTCTACTTCAAACTGCTTAGGAAGGTGCTGAGGGTACAAAAGTTGGACTTGAAGAGTGGAGCTGACTGGAGAAATGTCCCCGCAGCAGCCACCAGGGTGACTTGTGGTGCAGTCAGGGACGCTGTGTTGGCCCCACACACAGGGTCAGCTCTGGGGACCGTGGGCCTGCGTGAAGCCAGCTTTCCCGTCTCCTACCCATGCCCTTCGCAGCTGCGAGCAGGGGTAGAGCCAGGTCCCAGCAGTGATAGTGTTGTAAAGGGTGGAGGCCAGATGCCAGCCAGTCCTGTTGATGCACACTAGGCAGAGGAGTCGGGGACACAGGCTTGTGGGGACCCCTGTTCTCAATGCAGCCACCGGCCTGCAGGGGCCCCTTGACCCTGCTTTGGGCCAGCTGTATAGGTAGAACTGGGGCCCTGAGACCCCAAGACTGTGCTCCTGGAACTCTGGTCGCTGCATGGCTGCACTCCCTCCCTCTCCATCCCCTCCTGGAAACACTGGAGTCGGTCCCCTGCTGAGTGGCTTGTCCTGCCTAGCCCCTGGGTTCCTGCTCACAGGCATCCCACTCACTCAGCCTACCCTGTGGGAATATCCCCCCTCTCTGTACTGGGACAAAGGAGTGGGGCCTCTGATCCACAAGCCAGAGGTGCAGGACACCACAGGTCTCAGGGCTCCGTGGAGTTTGGAGGCCTTGGATCTGTCCACAGCCCAGCCCAGCCATGCCTCGGCCTGGGAGACTTCACTGTGGAAGCTGTGGGAGCAGAGGAGGCCTGGCACCTTCGCCTGCCACCTCCCATGCAGTAAGCCTGGGCTAGGTACCTTGGGGCCGTGCTGGGTGGGCACCTGCGCTGCCTGTCCCAGGGTGGACAGCAAGCGGGTCACAAGGCAGGAGAAGAGCACACTGGGGCAGAGAACAGTGCTCAGTGGGCCAGGAATAGCAATGCAAGGCCACACCCAGCACTGTGGGAGGCACAGCCTAGAAGTCAGGCAGGTCATGAGCCGGCACCTGGGGATGGGCACAGGTGCCAGCGGGAGCTGGGCAGTGACAGTCAGGGGACTTGGAGGCCCTGGAGAAGCCCAGAGACTGGGCTGGGTCGGGCAGCTTCTCCACAGCAGGGATACTGGCAGTTGTCTAGGGCATCTGGGGATGAGGATGTGTGCACTCTGGGTAGCTGTCCGGAGGTCAGGGTGCTGCACCCCACTTTGCCACTGTATACCTGAGTGACTGAGCAGAAAACCCGAGTGCTCAGGCCACCCCAACCCCCAGGTTGGACACAGCCATTCCCAAGGGGGCAACCACAGTCTATGGTTTCCAAGGCTGAGCCCCACCCACAACTCCTGTGTTCAGTGCTGTGTTTCCTTGAGTGTCACAGTGACGTCCTGCAGGGGACAGGCAGCGGTACTTGTGCTCCCCAAGGCCCCTAATAGTGGCTCTTAATCCTGCAATAAGGACCACTTGCCACTTTCCAAGAACAGACCCCTCTTCTGTGCACCCTGGTCCCTGCCTCAGAAAGACCGCACTGCTTGGCAGAGATGGGCGTCCTACTGGCACCCCTTTTGCTTTGGGGGAGGGAGGAGATGCTCCTAACCCAGAAGTCCCAGCATGCTGGAGCCTTCCTGTGCTTGGCTTGGGACATAGGCCTGCTGTGGGATGGGGAGAAACCTGGCAGAAGACGGTGGAGAGGAAGCATCCACAGCAAGCAGAGCCCAGGATGCTGGCGCACACGCCAGGGAGCTCGGGCTTCTAAGAGGCAGATCTGAACTCCGCGTCCTGGCATAGACCAGAAGGGCTCCAGTTTGGTCAGAGGAGCTCAGGAAAGGCCTACAGGCCACTCAGAAGGGCCAGACTTGAACCCAGGGCCCTGGGACAGGCAAGCATGGGACACCCCAGGCTTTGCAGGCCGTCTCTCTGGGCAGGGGGTACCTGGAGACTGTGCTCCTGTAGGCAAAGAGCTATAGAGCCCTGCAGGGGTGAACAACAGGGGGCCCAGGAGGTCCAAAGCAGCCAGCCGCATATAAGATGATAGAACAGGCTGAGGGCGGCCCTAGGGAATGGGGATGGGGTCACCCTTTGTGACTGTTGAAGCTGTGTTGTACAGGGATTTAACTTAGTGGCACAGTGCCACAGTGTCTGCCTCGCAAGCATAAGGTTGTGAGTTCAATTCCTGGTACAAAAAAAAAAAAAGCTGTGCTGCATGTCCTTGGGGAGGAGACTGTGTGTGAACTTCTCCAGGTGACTCATCCACCTCCTCTGGCTCCTGGGAGTTGCCCCGCCTCTTCGGGGTGGGATTGACTGCTTCTCCACGTGGGTGGCCAAATCCACCAAGGTCTCTCTGGAAGCCCCTGACAGCCCCGCCCAGAGCCCAGACTGCAACCCTGTCTATGAGACACAGAGGCAATCAAGTGTTCCAGGGCTGTCACCCCGATGTTTACACTCCAGTGGGCAGCAACTGCAGTGAGCCTCAGAGGTAACGAAACACCAGCGTGGATCCTTTCCCGCAGCCCCTGGAGGAGTTCTGACTTCCAGCCCCCGGATGCCGTTCCAGCCCGTTGGGGCTTCAGGCTTTGGCTCATCCAGCCCTGGCTCACGGACTCGGTCTTGGCCTCTAGACCCTGCTCCCTGCACCCCAGTGACTCAGAGCGCCCAGGGATTAAGTCCCGCCAGCAGACAGATCTGTGCCTGCCGTTGCTGCTCTTCAATAACAGGGAGTGGCCCTCATTTGCATTGGCGGCTAAGAACTTCCTGAAGAGGTCCCCAAGCCCCTGGGGGCCAGCACCTGCCAGCAGGAGTGGAGGAGGCCAGGAACGGGAGGGAAAGAAGGGTGGCCACTGCAGAGGGCACTACAGGCTGTATGGGGTGGGTGAGGGGCTGGAGCAGAGGGCAGACAGCGTCCCAGGCTGGCCAGGGTCAGGGCTACTCTTGCATGGGGTACGGGCCCTGGCATGGGTGTCTGCTTGTCCCTGACTGGGCTCAGGGGAAGGGCCAGGTGAGGAGGAAACCTAGAGGGCCACGAAGCGCTGTGCCCGCCCCTTTCTGCTCTGAGGCAGGTGTTCCCAAATTCTGGGTGGTGGGGTTGTGACAGCAAGAGATGGGTGTTTTCTTGTGGTTAGGGAGCTCCATGGAACACTGCAGACCCTCATCCAAGGGAAGCCCATGAGCACCGTTAGCTCTACCTGAGGACCAGAAAGGCTGAGGAATTTGCACAGCCTTCAGTGGTGCCAGCTGTCCAGCTCCAGTGGCTTCCGGCCTGGCCCTCTATGCAGAGCTGGGGGTGGACCCAGAAGGGACCCTGGTCCTCTAGGTCACGGTTTTTTATGGAGTGTGTTGCACTGAGTGTTTCATAAGCAGCCAGAGACCTTAAGGTACACTGGATCCAAGGAAGTGCAGAAGAGGCCTCGAGTGCTAACCAGCTCTGGGGATCATGACAAAGTGCGAGCTCAGAGCTGCTGTGTGGTGCAGTGCCTGGGCCCACAGGAGCACTTGGGAAACGCTGCACTAGTCTAGTCCCTTTGTTCTACAGGTGGGGAAACCGAGGCCCAGAGAAAGGTCACACTGGCTTCAGCCCAGGGTCAGGACCTAGTAGCAGCACCATCTCTGGGTCCTGGACTCTGGGTGGTTAGAAGTCCCCAGATCATGCCACACCAGAGAGTGGGAGGGATTGGGCAGGCTGGCCGGCTGGGGGCTGCTCTGGCCCGGGTCAGGAGGGGGTACAGATGTGACTTGCAGTGCCCACTTTTGCATGGGCCCCCGCCTGTCCCCAGGTCTGCATGCTGCAGGCCTTCTCACCTTCCAGGACACCCTTCCCGGGGTGGCCGCTGCCCAAGCTGCTCACTCAGCTGGGTGGTGGTGACAGTTTAGTCCTTTCTGCCTGGCACCTCCCCTCAGGGTGGGACCAGCAACATGGTCCTGATGTCCTCACAGTGGTCAGGGACACTGATAGGTAGGATGGCACGCCTGGGGCTCACACCTGGATCACTGCGCCTGTCCGGTGTCTCTTTGGGCATCAGTGGTGTTCTGTGTACCCTGGTGGCTCAGATGAGGGCACAGTACGCAGTGCTTCCCTCGGGCCAGCCCACTGTGAACACTCAACAAGTACCGTGCTCCCCAGAGTTCTCCTCCAGCTTGCCCCGGGCTCTGTGGTGATGTGGGACTCCCTCAGCCCCCAGAAACAAAGACCACCCGCAGCCCTCAGTCCTGGTGCTGAGGGGCCCTTCTCCAGGCTGGGTCTGGTAAGTCAATGAGGGCTCCATTAAGGTCTAGAGAAGGTTCTAGGTGCCAGCAAGGTATAGGGCGCTCCACAGTGACAGCTGAGAGGAAAGGAAACTGGGAATCAGCCCGGTTCCCTCACAAGGAAGGGACAGCCCTTCTAGTCAGGCACTCTACTACTAGCTGGGTGGCATCCTAATAACCCTGCCCAGCAACATCTCCTAGAGACTATGTGTGGGGCAGGACAGAGCTCAGCAGGCAGCAGATTCCAGAGCTGGAGTATGTTCTAGAGGTGAGAGAGAGCTACTCATCTTGAGTTCATTTTCTCCTGAGGAGAGACAAGGCCCTGGCAGAGGAGAGCTGTGTCACAGAGCCTGAGAGGGGGCCCGCAGATTTCATTGTTGGGTGGGGACATGGATCTGGTGGCCTCAGGCGGCCCTGTAAACTGAGGCTGCAGCCCCATCTCCACCAGCTGGCAGGTCCCCACCAGAGCCACAGCGGTGGCTGCAGGTTCCTGCAAGTTCTGCTGCCATCACCAGTGTAGTAAAAAGCTGATCAGTAGACATCAGTGGTGTCATCCCTGAGATGAGGACATCCATGTCTCAGGGACAGGGGAGTCAGCTTCACACACATCTAATGGCCTTCGGAGTCAGGGCCCAGCAGTGAGAATGCATCCAGCTAAGAGGAGACAAGCCAGGGCTTCGTGGAAGGGCCAGAGGGCTGGCCTTGCGGGAACTGCACGGCTGTCCACGCACAGCCTTTCTGACCAGGCCGGTACACCCGGGTCACCCTTGTGCTGGGGCTGGGATGCTCACCTGCTGACATCTTCCTGGGGGTGCCTCATGCTGCTCCCCATCCCTGAGCAGGGGACCCAGCTGGGAACACAGCGCTGGTGTCTCCCACCTGGCCTCTCTCAGATCCCAAGTACAGGTCCCCTGATCAAGATGCAGTGTCAGAGGTGGGGTGTGCTCTCCTGATGCCACCTCACCCAGCTGTGAACTTGGCCAAATCTCTCCCCCTCCAACCCACGGCACCAGGCTGCAGTGATGGCAGCCATGCAGGGGAAAGGCCGGCCTGGCCAGGGACAACAGGCAGAGGTTGCCAGGGCATAGTGCTGTGTTCTGGCCTCCTTATGAACAGGGGCCACCTGGTGAGCGGGGGCTCCACTCTGTGCTATAGGCTTAGTTGTGTCTCCTTACAGTGACCCCCAGGACTTCAGACTGGCTTGTAAATTGGAGAGAGAGATGCAGGGCCTTAAAGAGGTGATTAAGTGAGATCATGAGGCTGGGCCTTAATCTACTCTGACTGGTGTCCTTCTAAGAGGAGGAGATTAGCACACAGCCACCCAGAGCGAGGCCCTCTCAGGGACAGGGAAAAGACAGCACCCCAAGCCCAGGAGAGAAGTCAGAGGAGCCAGCACTGCAGACAGCCGCCTCACCTGTCGGGACTCCAGCATCACCAGGACACCATGTGTCCCCTGATTATGGCACTTTGTGACATGACTTGAGACACCCAGGAAGAAATCTTGGAAATCACAGCTGCCCATTTGTCCCAAGAAACCTTTCTGTGAATCTCAGTTAATGGTCTCTATGGAAACCTCAACTAAGCAGTCGCATCCGGACACACCCACCCTGTTGAGCTGGGGTGTACCTCCTGCTCCAGTTGGACAGGGCCAGTCCAGGGTTCGGGAGGAGCACTTGTTCCCCACAGGGACAGACCTCGTGTGATGTGGGGTGACAACCAGGCGCGGGAACAACCCGGCACATCCTGCAAGAGCCCTGCAGGGGAGCGGGTGGGATCTCTGCTTCCTCTGGGCCCTGGCTATTTGGGCGGGCAGGTAGTCACCTTCCCATCTGGTGGTGGCCTGGGTGACATTTCCTAAAGAATTAACAGTGGCTGTGGGTGGAGCTGCAGATGCCAGGACCATGACACACTGCCTGGCTCTGCTGGCCTCTGGTGGCTGGGCCTCAAGGTTGGCTTCCTCTGGGCCTGTGGATCCGGTGGCTAGGCTAACAGGAAAGGGGTCTTCCCTGCCCCAGGATGCTGCCTGCCAGGTGTCCATGATGACAGGAAGCCACAGTGGCAGTGTGATGCTGATGAGCGACTTGTAGGTGGGCAGATGATGTGAGGCAGAGCTAGAGGAACAGCAGGGCACCCTCTCTTCTTGTGCAGGGCCTCATGGACACCCTAAGTCCCTGTGCCCCCACTTTTTACAATTTCCTCCCACCAGGGCATCCCACACTGAAAGAATTCTGTCCTTTGGTGACTTCATCCTCTGCCTCATGGGACAGCTGGGTGTGATCCCTGTAGGGCCTCCAGGGGCTGGCCGACAAGGTGCCAAGCAAAGAATCCTCTGGCCCAGAGCAAAGGCCAGAACATCCCAGTGAGCCCACTGCCAGGACGGAATCAGCTCCTGCTTTGAATCTGGGGCGGCCCTTCCCCTCCCTGTCCTGGGCTCGATTGGGCAAGGAGATAAGCCGAGCTGGCAGCCGGCCTGGCAGAGCTCTGAGTCACTGTTGTGCAAACACGGCCCTCCTTAGGTGTCCTCTGCCAACGTCGTGTTATCTAGTTTGCAAACAGAGCTCGCCCACCCTCAGCCCCAGATCAGCCACAACAAAGTGTCCCCGGGGAAGCCACCTGCCAAGAAGAGATCAGCCAACGAGGATGTCAGCTGGAACAAGAAACTCCGGCAAGCTGGCCTGGGGCTGCCAGCTCCCCACAGCGCCCACACCTGCCATTGACGGTGAGATTTGCCCAGGAGAAGGCAGGGTGGGACACAGAGTGGGGACAATGAGAGTGCATCTGGGACCCGACCTCCACCAGCCTCCTGGTGCTGGTGGCCCATGCCCCTGTGGAGAGCAAAATGAACACCTTGGGTGTTGTCATACCAGCAGCCAGGTCACAAAGAGGGACACCTAGATTAGAGGCTGCCAGAGTCTCCAGGGCCTGTGTTCTGCCAGACCACTGTGGGGTGAGGGGCTGGGACAGCAAGGCAGCACCAAGCCCCTTATCGTGGGTTCTGGGTACCTCCTGCCTCCCCTCCACAGCTGTGAGGGTGCTGCTTGCGACATGACAGCCACCCGCTGTGCCCCATTTTATCCTGCCTCTGCCCCAGGAGCTGGAACTATAATTCCAGAGGTTGTCACCACATTTCCATGGATCAGCAGCAATACAGGCAGAGGTGGGATTTGGACCTGGATCTTGGCCTGCAGGTCTGATGCCTGAAAGCTCCCATTCCCCCAGTGTATCCCCTACAGACAAATGCAAACTCTGAGGAAGCTGCTGACCCACCGAGGCTCAAGATCTACGCCTTCATTCGCTCATTTCTTCATTGCCTCACCCAGCACTTACTATGCACCTTGTGTATTGACACCCAGGGGACAGAGGACAAAAATGAGCCCTTGCAGAAGGCTGTCTGGACTCAAGCTTGGCATGGTCCAGCAAGGAGTGTGTGTGTGCACAGTGCCTGCGGGGACAAGGTGGGCCAGGGGCACAGAGCCCCTGAGAGCCTAGGGACAGACCTCGAGCGAGGGGAACCCAGGGAAGCCAAAGCCAAGAGCCACACTTCCCATGGGAAACAAAGGCCAGGTGGGAGGAGGAGAAAGCCCAAGTGTGGGCAAAGGGTTAGTGCACTTTTTGGATGTCGGCAGGAGAGTTGCCAAGTTTTTCATCATGCATGGCTCCTGCCCCTTCACACAGAGCACCACACTGGCCTTCAAACCTCGGCCTTGGCCAGAGAATAGAAAGAATCTGGGGTGTGAACTTCTGAACCAAGGACAGCGCTGCCCAGCACTGCCTCGGGGGCTCCAAAGCACATGGAATGTGAACTGGCTTTGCTTAGGAATTGGGCTGGCAACAAATACAAAGTGCTGTTTACCACGAAGTCTGAGACAAAAGCTAGGGGTTGCATGTGGTCCCTGCTATTTGGGAGGCCGAGGCAGGAGGATCACTTGAGTCCCTGAACTTGAGGCCAGCCTAAGTGACAAGGCGAGACAAAAAAAAAAAAAAAAAAAAAAAACAGACAATAACCATAGCAACAAGCCCAGCACATGCTTCACTTTTCAAATCAGTCCCAGATACTTTTCATGAAATGGATACAATTCATGGCCCTCATAGATCCCCAAATTCTAGAACTTCTTCTGTGTTAGTAATTGAAGGAAGTGAAGCGCTTTGATGCCTATTTGGAGATTCAACAGGCTTTGTAGAGGGAAACGGATTTCATCCGAGTCTGCAAACCATGGCAGGCGCACAGCTGTGGATGATCAGGGCTGCTGCAGTTACCAAGAAAGTTTGCTTCTGCACTGAGCCCAGTGTGAGTGGGTTGGCCATGCCACGCAGGGACAGTAGAAACCGACAGCTACCAGCTGAGGGTCTGTGCCCTTCGGTGTTCCACCAGTCTGCCGTGACCATGGGAGCTGAGGTAGTAAGTTTGCCAGGAGATCCCAGCGAAGTACTGACTGTCTGGGAAGTAACTCCGTGCAGGTAGGGCAGGAAGACACTTGTGCACAGGTGTTGCAATTTGAGACAAGTGTGTGTTCTGAGCATGAGTGGACAGGGATACCCAGAACAGAGTAGTATCCTGGTGGGGAAAATGGGGACCCTAACAGGGAACTCAGATTGTACATCTCAGCTCCCAGAAGAATTTGTAAAGAGCAGCAGAATGCGAAGGTGTTCTCCAGGGAAAGTGACGCCTTACGGGGAAAACTGAACGTCTGAAGGCTCTTATACTGTTTCATGGGTTGAATTTTCTTTTCAGCTCTTTAAAGTTCTTTTTCCTTTTCTTCACTGCAGTGTGCTCCATAGGTGGTGCATTTGGGGCGTGTGTGTGTGTGTGTGTGTGTGTGTGTGTGTGTACACGCACCATGTATTTCATCCTTGCCTCATTCTCAGACAAGGAGACAGAAATTGTGTCACGACTTAGAGCATGCTGGTTTGTTTTATAAGTTTGGCTCCTTGAATGCACACTGTGACCACAGGAACCTTGTAAGTATCGGATGCATGCAAGATACTGAGGTTCAGCAGATAAAAAGGTGTCTCTCAGGGTCTCGTGAGTAGCTCAGGCTGGCCTCACGCCTGCGGTGATCCTCCTGCCTCGGCCTCCCGAGTGCAGGGATTCCTGGTGTGCACCGCCAGGATGCCTTTGCTTACGCAGCCAGCGGGCGCGCTGGGAGCCACCACAGTGATGGGCTTCGCTGCCTGGCCTGCTCCCGGGGCTGTGTCCCTTTGCTCATAGCTGTGAACCCTGGGCAACTATCTGCAGGAGCTTGAAGACTTCTGCTTGCCAACACAGGTTGCTTTTGCTGATTTTCTCGGGTGAAGCGACCCAGGAGGGTCCTAGTGTGTATTTGTGTTCCACAAGCACATTCCTTCTGAAAAGTATAAAAAGTCTCTATAGTTATCAAATTTTGATCTTTCAAGATTTCGCTTTGAGTATTTTAGACTGTCACCATTTGGAGTTATGGCATCTGAGATCGTGGCTTCTGGTTATGGCCCGAGCCCTAGCCAAACCTAAGTGGTGTGGCTCAGAGAGAACCAGACAGGGAGGGAAGAGAAGATCCAGGTTGGGGTCCCCAGCTTGCAGCACAGCGCATGCAGAGTCCCTGGGGCCCACCTCAGCATTCCGTCCCCAAGACGAGCAGTAGGGGTTGATTTAGGCAGAACAACAGCAGACCCAGTGGAGCCAAGGCAGGAGCAGGGAAGGCAGGCGATGGCAGCGATGGTGCCATGGCATCAAGTTCTGAGAACTGGGCTGGGTGAAGCTGAGCCGTGGGAGCCTGAGTCACACCTGGGAGTGGGCGTCGTCATGGCAATGGACTCCTCCGCTTATCTAAGAAATTCTTTTGCAGCAGGCCAGGCACAGGGCTCACCCAGGGGCCGTTCCTTCTCCCTGTCTGCACCGCCCACACTTCTTGAGGTTTCAGAGGAAGGAAGGAGGAGGAAACCATCAGCTGCATGGCCCAGGGTCAAGTCGCAAGAGATGGGAGGAGGAAGGATCTTCAGGGCTGCTACCCCAGTGTGTGCCGTGTACATAATTCTGACAGTCTGTGCGCTCATGGGCTATATAAACAGAAGCATCGTGGCCAGGACTGAGGAGGCGATAAAGCCCTTCTTTCCCACATCACTGATCAAGTCACAGGCCCATTTCTAGCTGGATGCCAGATTTTCAGAACAATGTTGAAAACACAAGTATGAGTTGGGCTTATATATCAGGAATGAGACACCTGAGGAGGAGGGCAACCCTGTCCCTGGGGATCTGCTGGGCCACCCACAGTGTGGGTTGAGGTTTTCTGCTGGCCAGGCTGCTTCTGGCTTGGAAGCCATCTCTGTACTCCGGCAGGGCTGTGCCCAGGAGCCTGAAGCTGGGTCCAGTCCCAGAGGCTGCTCTGCCTGGCACTGCAAGGCCAGTGGCCGTGAGCGTGCAGGGCGGCCAGTTGGCTGGGGTGAGGGCTGCCTCTGGGGCCCTCTCTCCAGCCTGAGCCCCAGGGTGGCTGCACCGGGAGCACCAGCGGCACCTGGGCTAGGGCTTCCCAGAGGCTAGACGGGGCCGTGCCAAGTGCCCAGGGGAGCCGGGAGCCTCAAGGCCTCTGTGCCTGGGAGCGCAGCCTGCAGCAGAGAGCCAAGGCGCTTATGAGGGGTAAGACCCGGGAACGGGAGGATCGAGTCACTGCTGGGAGCTCTGGGTGCGGCAGGGCATAGTGCCTTGCCCAGGGACAGTGAACTTGGTATCTCAGTGCCCGGGGGACAGGGACACTGTGCCTGAGGCCTGGGTGGTGCTCTGGGCCAGGAGCGGGGGCGTTAAGCAGCTGCGTCCTCAGGTGGCACTCTTGGCGCTCACTGGAAAGCAGAGTAGCACCCCAGCTCCCTGCCACACGTGACCACTCCCAGCTCCCTTCTCCAGGAGGCAGCTTCAAATTTAACAGCAAAGGAGCCACAAGGGCACCGCAGGGACATTTCCCCAGCCTCCTTCAAGAGAGTGGCCATCCTCTCACAGACTTCTCCTGAGCGCAACGGTCGCCTCTTCACACACGCACTGTGGCCCTGGTTCCCACCTTGCTGCCGTGACCCGAGGGATGCACCCCAGACATGCAGCCCACCATGGGGCAGGAAGCCACTCCACCACTGGGCTGCCTGCTGTCTGCCGGCATGGCGGAGTCCACGGGAGGCATCAGCAGGGCAACATGCCCAATCCAGGTCACAAAAGCAAAGCAAAAACAACAAAAGCTAGCTGTGGGCCACCCTGGCGCAGAGCACGCATGGCCGATCTCCTCCCGGGTGGCAACCCTCCCTCACCCCTGTGTGGTACCTTTGGTCTCCTCCAGCAGTTCCTCTGTGAACTTGACAGCCCGCGCCACCTCCGGCCAGGGGAAGCCTCCGCCAGCTGCGAAGAGGACGCTGTCGTAGAGAGTGTCCAGCAGGATGCTCCTGCGCGGGTTCGCGTGTTCGTCCAGCTCCTTCCAGTGCAGCAGTCTCCGCAGGTGCTCCCGGCCTCTCTCTTTCTGAGGACATCAGAGGCATCCTTACCGGAGACCCAGGGCAGGGGACATGCCAGCTCTCCAGAGACGGGAAGGAGCCTGGAGCACGGCATACAGAGAGGAATCCCCCTTTGTGTCTAGACAGCTCCCCCTGCCTTGCTGAGGACCCATTCATTCATTTTTCAAAAGCTTTTCTTCCAAGTTCTCATCCCAGCCGCTGGAGCCCCAGCTGCTGGTGCTTCCACAGACTCCAAGTTCTAAATGATGGTCTCTCTTCTCCCTTCCCTAAAATAAAAATTGATTTTCTTTCTAAACTACCATATGTTTAACTGGCTATCTTACTGGTCTAATAATGAAATTTATAATAAAGCTCAAATGCCTAAGGGAGAGGCCACTTGATCTGCTTATTTCTCCAAATTGGGGATTGAACCCAGCATGTTCACTGAGCTACACCCTCATCCCTTTTTATTTTTAAATTTTGAGACAGGGTCTCCCTAAATTGTCAGGTTACCTAGGCTGGGCTTGAACTTGTGATCTCCTGCCTCAGCATTCCAGTCTTTCTGAATCCCAACAGGGGGGCACCACACCTGCCAATGAGTGAGTCTTGCGGGTGGAATTACGGGTGCTGTGGTGCCTGGGCAGAGCCCAGCTGAGAGACCTGCTGCCCCTTGGTGCAGGTGAGAGCCCTCTTGCTTTGTTCTGTGACTCTAAAATGTCACCAACACCTCCCATGAGAGGGAAAAAGAAAGAGGGTGTAGGGGTGTGGAGACACACACACAAATGTGATTGCTGCTCTCCCAGAGCACGGAAGATCTGGGAGGATTCTGAGGAGAGCAGAGGCAGAGCTGGGGCTGGGGGAGCCAGCACCAGTCCTCAGCCCCTGAAGTCCCTCTCCCATCAAGACCGCTCCTCTCCACCTGGGCACCAGTCTCCTCTTCCCCCACCCTGGGTCCCACCCTGAGGCCCTGGGAACATAGTCCTCTTTCCTCCTGTGGTCCTGCACCTGGGCTCTCCAGAAGGCCCTGGGCTGTTAAGCACAGGCAGTATCCACAGCTGTGGTGGGACTCAGGGTGCTGTCCTGGGTGACGGCTGTGGTGTCTTCCTGCTGGGCCACCCCAGAGCCACCCTAGCATGCACCGCTCCCTAGACCTGAGGTGATGCCTCCCTCACCGGTAGCTGGAAGACTTCTTTTACTCCCTGCGGTGTTAATAGTGCCATGGCCCTGCATCTGGTTGCTAGGAGACCTCGCCCAGATGCAAGAGGTTCTAGAACAGGGGTTGGTGCCAGCTTTGTCAGGGCCCACGCAGCTTTGGCCTTTGGGGCCTCTTGCCTTCTCCACAGTGCCCTGGCTCCTCATGCTGTGCGAGTGTGGGCAAGGACTTCCAACCCATTTTCCGTTTGCTTCTGTCTTTCAATGTGCTGTCCAGCAGTGAGTGGTTCTAAACACATGCACATGTACAGACATATACACAGGCACACACACACACACACACACACACACACACAGGCGTCTCATCTTTCCCAGCCCTCCAGCTCCAGCAGGGCAGCCCAGTCCTCCCCAGCTCGGGATCCGCATCTAGGGCCAGCTGTGCCTGCCTCTGTCTTCCCAGCCTCCTGCTGCCTCCTCCCTCAGGGCCCAGCATCCCTGGCTGGCCCACACGCTCTGTGATTCTTCATTTTTAGCCTTCATCAGGGGTGCTGGAAGCAGCTCCACAGGGGTGTCTCCAAGTGTGGTACCCAGCTCCCTTGGCCCTGCTGTGATGAGGAGCACGGGCTCCACCTCCTAACAGCTTTGGCTTCCTCTGTGCTGGGAGCAGAAGGAGCCCAACATACCTCTGGGGGCAAAGCTGCCCCCACCCATGTGCAGAGGCCCAGCTGGGGACACTGGGTGGCAGCAGCCTTCCCCAAGGCAGCCCAGCTGCTCTCTTTCTCTAGGTGCACCCCAGCCCCTCACCTGCAAATCTCGCCAACCCCTGGGATTTGCCCTGCTGGTCCCTGGCTGCTGTCCCCGCCTACTCTGCCCAACCACACTCAGCCCTGCGTGTCCACTCCATCAGCTGCTGCTGAGGCCCTTTCCTGAGCCCTGTCACATTGCGGGAGCGCTCTGCACCTTGTCACTTTCTCTTAGCCATCTGATAACTTGTTTGGAGCCCCATGCACACCTGGCAAGGCCAACAGCCTGGCTGGGTTTTAGCTGTGGCTTTTTAATCCACCACCGTGCGTGACTGGCACCTCGTGCACACGCAGGTGTCGGTGCTCGGCGGTGATTGCATTCGCTGCAGCTCTTGCAACATTGCAGTCTATGTGTTTGGGTGGCCTCCTCCCCGTTGAGCCCTCTTGCCCTGCAAGGGTGGGGACTGTCTTCTGGGCCTCTGGAGTCTACTGTCCACTGAAGGCTCGGTAAGTACCTGTGAGTTGAACATTCGGAGGTGTCATGAAGTGATACCAACAGAGGAGCAAGTCACGGAGCCTCTCCGAGAGGGATTACAGACCTGCTGTTGGGATTCTGTTCCTTACAGGTGGCCACTGGGCCTGCAGGTGAAACCCAGGTGCTGTCTGCTTCATGCTGGGACAGCGAGGCCTCCATGCTATGGGTAAGACTAAAGTCATGTTTACCAACCTGCTTGCATCATCAGGCTGGGAGACATATGATGGCGCGTGGACTTTACCTTTGGCTCAGGGAGGATTTGACCACCATGTTTTCTTTTTATCTTTTCTCATAAACAGCATCAACGTTGGTTTGTCTTCTTTTTTTTTTTTTTAACTTTATTTATTTACTTACGTTATGCCCGGCTCAGCCTGCCCTGGGTGTGGGGCTGGTGTAGCATCTGGTACTGGGGATCGAACCGTGGTCCCTGCGGTTGCTTACACTTGACTAAACAGGTACTTTAGACCACTGAGCTATCTAGCTGGCCCTTCTTTGTTATACTCCTTGAGCCCCTTCAGAGACATCAGCTTGGATTCCAGGAAGGAGGGCACACTGTCTTTAAGTACTCCACCTAGAAGGGGCTGTGGATTCTCTCCCCCAGTCCTTAGCACCTTCACTTTCCAGACCATGGACTGCAGCTGGAGGAGCCAGAAGGATGGCATCACGGGTCAGATGTTGGAGTTGGGACATGGGTTCCAGCCTTGGTTCACAAATTAGTGTGGTTTCACCCACGGCCTGCTGCCTCCCTCCTTGTCAATGCAGGGGCCCACTTGGCAGTAGCATCTGGATGCTTAATCAACACCAGGCCCAATGCTGCTGAGAGGGTGTAAGGGAGGGGCGCCTGACATCTGCGGGCTGTTCACTGTGAGCCAAGGGGTTGCTCTCAATGTCGGGTGAGCCTTGCCCAATCAGTTGAAGAACCCAAGGACAAAATGGAGATGTCCTGAAAAAGAAGAAATTTTGCCTCAGTGCTACAGCATCAGCCTGAGTTCCTAGGCTGCTGACTTTCTAGGTCATGTGAGCCAATATCCTAAAGTAGATAGATAGGTGATAGACAGACAGACAAATAGATAGATGATATATAGATACCTGTCTATTTTATCTATCTTCATCATGATGGATCCATTTATCATCTACCTACTCATCTATCATCTGTGTATCCACCCATCCATTCATCCATGCATCCACCCATTCACCCATCCATCCATACATCTACCCATCTGTCCATCTACCCATCTGTCCATCATCCATGCATTCATCCATCCATCCACCCATCTGTCCATTCATCCACCCATCTATACACCACCCATCTGTCCATGCATCCACCCATCCATGCATCCACCCATCCATGCATCCAGCCATCCATCCATCCATCTTACTCTGCCTATTTGGAGAGCCCTAATTGATCCACTGCCCCGCATGGACTTACATGGCCACATCACCTTTCTGTTCATATATATATATATATATATATATATATATTTTTTTAAGAGAATTTTATATATTATATATATATATATTTTAAAGAGAATATATATTTTAAAGAGAATTTATATTTATTTTAAATGTATATTTAAAAGAGAATATATATATATACATATATATATATATGTTTTTTTAAAGAGAATTCACAAAAATAAAATTGTTTAAAAATGATTTCTACTGACCGAGAATACCCGAGGAGACAGGACATGTGATAACTGGCAGATGGGTTTAGAGGCACAGGCAGGGGAGCCTGCTCCTGACCCATCTGGGGCTATAGGAAAGAAACCAACTGCACCAGAGAGTGCTCAGCATTGACTTCCTGTGTCCCTGGACAGATACTAGTTGTGACATCCTTGTGTACCTCACGCAGGATGACAAAAACAATCATCATGTTGAAGCCACCATATCTGGGTCTCTGGCCTCCCAACTCTGACTTCTTCCTGTGGAACCCAGAGTGGGGGAAGAAGGCTGAAAGAGAGATGTTGTAGAACCAGAAGCTGGTGACCTTGTGTTGCATGGGGAAATAAGTGAAATGGTGTCACATGCTAGTCCTGGGGACATATATTATAAGCCATCCAAAGCTGTTGCCAGAGGGGACACAGAATGGAGAATCCAGATTGTTGGCAGCAAAGTTCCAGGCAGGGGTGAGGCATGCCCTCATGGGGCAGCCTGCAAGCCAATGAGTGGAGAGCCCACTGTTCCTAGGAGAGGTGGCCTGTGGCTGATGTTGCAGTCTTTTATGCCAAAAGGCCCATCAGATTTACCGTCCCACCACTTTAAGTGCGCCATAGAGTGGCATTAAGTGTGTCCATGCTCCCATGTAGCTGTCGCCGCACCCCTCTCTGGACCCCTTCTCATCTCCCAAGATGATATTCTGTACCTGCTGAACATTAAGTCCTCCCTCTCATGCCTTCACTCCCAGAACCCCGTCTTCATTCTATGAATTCATGGCACCAGGAGCCTCAGATGGCTGGCATCATGCATCATGTGCCTCTTGTCCCTGGTTTAGTTTACTAAGCACAAGGTTCCTCGATGTTGCAGTGCTATTGAGTTAGGTTTCTGTCCAGGTTTTGATGCTGTAAACAAGGGATTGAGCAAGACTCTCAAGAGTTGTAGCAAGTTCAATGATTTATTGGAAGAGGAAAGACAAGATCCACTCCGCCATGCTGGGGCCAGCCAGTGAGAAGCTACCGTGGCCCTAGGAGCTTGTGCTGGGGGTTGAAGCATGAGTGTCTGAGGTGGGGTTCAGGACTTGATCTGAGTTGTGACTCTTCCCAGTCAGCAGCTTGACTCAATCCTTCCATCAGGCAGTAGATTATTGATCTTTGAAAACCCTTGGAGGAGCTGTCATGGTGTCCAAAGCCATGAGACAGGGGAAGGTGTCAATCTGCAGAGTCAGTGGGCACGGTGATTGGGCTGGGCTGACCACTGGTGGCAGAAGGCCACTGGGTGCCTGCCCTGGGAACTTGTGTAGAAGCTAAGCTACCTAGCTGTTTTTTCTTCCCCATTGTGTTTAGATCAGGGCATCCTGGCCTGAGGCTAATGTTTAACTCAGAAGGCAGTTAAACATTTCTGATCTCAGAAAGCAGGCTCCAAGGCAGGCCCTGCCTTCTCTCCCAGCTATTTCCTGAAGTCTTAGCTCTAGCCCAGAAAGCTGACTCTAAGACAGGAGGCCCCTCCCTTCTTTCTGCAGCCTTGCACCTAGCTACCTCCCCCCTCAGTAGCATCTGTCAGAATTCCCTTCCTTTTTAAAAGTTGAATCGTAGACCACTGCATCCACTTACCACGCTTCTTATCCATCCACTTGTCAAGGACATGGGTTGCTTCCCCCGCTTAGGCAATTTGTGCGAATGCACAGCACTGCCATGCAAAGTTCTACAGGATCAAACAACCCAACTGCCTCCATACTTCAGATGACCAGCTTGTTAAGTGGTGGCTTTAAAAGACAGCTGCAGTGGGATAAGTGAGCTACCTCATCAGGCAAAGGTAAAGACAGGAATTCACTTCTAGATGTTAGAAGCAGACATTTAGATGTTCCTTCAATCCAGTGGTCGAAATTTAAGTGCTGGGGCTGGGTTGGCTCAGCCACTGAAGAGCATATTCAGCTCAGGCCCTAAGAGTCCTGAGAGGGGATAGCTTGGCCCCCATGTGCTCCTTGCATGGATCAGATGCATACAGTTGGAACCCATGCAAGCAGAATGTTGAGATCCACAGTGCCTAAACCAACCCAACCTGCACCACCCTGGAGATATCAGCCAGCTTCCAGACTCAAAGTCACAGCAGGTGTGATGGAGGGAATTGCCATGAAGCCTGTCCTCTTGACATCCTTCCAAGAGGAAGCCAGAGAGAGAAAGGAACCAGGAAGAGCTCTAGAGAGGAGAGCGCTGGTTGACGGTGCTTCAGGAAGACCCCGCAGAGTGACGCAGAGGTTGAAGCAGAACTTGTGGGGTCAGTTCAGCATGGACCATGGAGAGTGACCCACCAACCCACTGTGGAGACGGGGAACCCTCACAGGTGTGCTCCAGGGTGTTGGCGATCTGTTGCAGCCTCTCAGCTGGCTGGTGTTTCCCATGATCCTCTCCCGATGGGACCCTACTGTCCTCTGCCCCTCCTGCCACTGCATGTGGGGTGCTGGGCACAGACCTTGACCTTTTCATATTTGTAGCTGAGTTTCACACAGAAGAGCCACCCGCAGAGGGGAAGGATCTGAACTCAGTCTTCACCACCAGCATGGCCGGATGAGGGACTCCTGGGTCTCAGGACACTGTGGTCACCAGTGGATTGACCCACTGACGCTGAGCAGGCTGGTAGGAGGTGGCCAGCTGGGGGTGGGCTGTGGGGGCTGCCTTAGGGGTCCGTCTCTGGGGGCCCTCTTCACCTGAGCTCTGCTCCGGGCCACCATGAAGGGAGCAGCTTTGCTTGTTGTGCCTATCTTGGGCCACGGACTGCATCTTCTGAAATGCTGAGCCACATAAATCCTTTTCCCTTTAAGTTGCAGGTGTCAGGACTTGCCCCAGCCACAGGAGACCTGGCTGTAGCATGGGCGAGGCTGGAGAGAGTGGACTGTGATAGAAGCTCCTTCTGTTTAGGAATTATTCCTTCCCAGTACTTGCCAACAGGGCCAGTTTTGTTGGAGGCAATAATGTACAAGGCTAAAAAAGAAATAAAAATAAAAATAAAAATTCCCAGCATTTCAGTGTCTTCCTTGCAGACCGAGCTTGTGTTGTGAGCTTTAGTCAGGTTTTCCGGGCTTTGGAAAGCCCCTTTGCCTTTTATCCCTTTCCTTGTTCCACTGAGGAATGAAGAGATGACTGCTGGAGCACAGACAGCCATGTTGCAAGCACACAAATGAATATTCCATTTGTATTAATCGAGTTTTTGCTAGAGGAACAGATATAACACAAGATTATAACACAAATGTGTAAGAAATTCCAAGATTGGCTTTCGACGGTCAGCCGCCGAGTCAGTTGAGGAAGCGTGCAGAGGGCATCTGCACATTCGAGACTAGAGGATTTAGTCCTAAGGTCTGAAGTTCACTGCAGTGTTCCATGTGAGTCTCTTATCAGTTGGCCAATGGGTCTGCAACAGAAGGCTGAAGGATCCACAACAGAAGGCTCAAGAATCCAAGCTGGAGGCCAAAGAGTCTGCACTGGAAGCCAGGCGATGCAGTCCAAGCTGAGTGCGAAGACTGAAGTTCCTCTGAGGAGGTGGAATGCTGAGTCCTTCCTCAAATGCTTTTGTCTCCTTTTGGTGCTGAGTCAGTCTAGGGTGGGCCCTCCTCACCATTGGGGTGGAGTCCTCTCAGCTTGGGGCATGGAACCACCTAGGCGATCCAGCTCCTACAATGCATTGGCCACTGTACCGTTGAAAAGCCAAGGCCATCTCTATCCACCACTGACTGCCCCTCTGGATTCTGGGATATGGGACAAGGAGGAAACCCTTCATTGTGGTTCAAGCCGTGGGTTTGACCTTAGAGTCCCTTCAGCGCTAAAGGTCTGAAGGTTTGAGACTCAGCTGGGTCACATAGGGTCAGGCGAAAGGCCAGGCAGTCAGGGAGTCTCTCTTCACAGAAGCAAAACGATTTGCCAGAACCAGGAAATGGGGGCCTCCAGGCATCAGGATATCTCTCCTGGCCGCTCCTGCAAGCTGCATGTCCTACTTCCTGGCAGGACCCTGAGAAGGCGACAGCCAGTCAGTCGCCTTGGGAGACAGTGCCAGGGTAGGAATGGGGTGGGGGCAGGGGGTGGGGAGCAACATTGGGAGTAGTCAACCTCGTCATCCTCTGCAGCAAGGAGACCTTTCTGCCCAGGAACAATAGGACACTGGCTGGGAGAGAGGAGGCGGGGACCGTGAGGGATCTGGGAGTCCAGGGAGAGGGTTGAAGGAGAGAGAAGGAGCACCCTGGGGCCTGTGGTGGAAGGGGGTCCGCCCCAAGGGCTTGGCATCAGGGGACTCCCTCACGGGGCCCCCAGCTGCCTTTCCTTTCCTGGAAGCCACAGGTCCTCAGGTTTTGAAGTCACCATCAACTTGAGGTAGGGAAGACGGCAGTACAAAAGGCAGCACCAGATGGGGAGGCAGGCAGCCCCAGCAGCCTTGGAGCTCCTGACAGTCCAGGCCTGCAGTGGCCCAGACCAGGGACAAGGGCACGGAGGGTCCCAGCCAGGTCTTTTCAGCTGATTCTCTAAGAGACAGTGGCCCAGGGGTGGTGTCTCACAGGCTTGAAAGAACATCTGCCCAGCGCAGGACAGCGAGTGACCTAAGGGTGGCCCTGCTTCCCCAAGCCCACAGGGAAACTTGGTGTCGTTGAAGCCTTTACTATACAGACAACCCCCAGACTGCCACAGGACAAGTCTGCGACTTGAAGCTGAAACACGCTGAACACACCAGGCTGCCAGGCATCTGGCCCAGCGAAGCGGCACACTGCAGGGTCCCTTGATTGCCCTTGTGACTACAGGGCTGACCTCAAGCTTCAGCTCCCTGTGGTGCCCAGCTGCACCAGCCCAGCCAAAGACCAGCTTGTTGAGAGCCTGGCCGCCCATTTGGCACTGTGAAGACAGAGCGTGGGAAGCCAGGGGCAGTGCCTATGTCCTGGAGAGAGCTGTGGAGGCTGAGAGCCAAAGAGGGAGACTGGAGACCCCAGCGCATCAGCCATGGTAGCATAGCTTGCTTTGCTGGCATCTCCTGTGCCCAGAACAATACAAAAGGAAGACTGAGGCCTGTTATTCATATGGCCAGAATTAATAGCTGTTGAATTAATGGTGGAAAGAAGCGCTTTGGGTGGCAGTAATTTTGTCTCCAGCAAGCCGGATCCCAGCTGCATGGATTAGGCCAACAACTTCTTCAGAGTCCCTGGACCTCAACATGACCAACCTTGAGGCCTCAGTCATTCTCCATCAAGGCTGCTCTTGTGCACCACAGGGTGTTTATTAACAGCATCCCTAGACACCAGTAGCTGCCCCTCTTGGGTTGTGGCAGCCAAAATGTCTCCAGGCCTTGTCCTGTGGAGAAGCCCAGCCGGCCCTGGTTCAGCCCTACTCACGGCTTCCTGTTTGTCTTCTGGTTTGGGGCATTAGGGATGTCTGGCTTTCTTTGGTGGTGGACAGATGACAGCTTAGCCATCGCTTTTTGGTTATCCTTTATTTCATCCCTCACAGTCATGAACTTGGATTAAAGAGTGCACTGACCTCCAGGTATGCTGCTCCATCTGGATGCAAGTGTCCTCTGCCCTGTTGGTCAGAATGACGTCTTCCTTCTAAGCATGATGGCCTTGGCAGCTTTAGTGTCTTGTGGCATGGGCTGTCCAGAAGCCTCATGTGCAGTTTCGACTTTGGATCCATCACACAGTTGTCAAACTTGTTGTCAAGCTTTTTGGGGTTCCTTTGCTTCCCCTGGATTGGCTGGGAGGCAGCTAGAATCAGAAGGTATTTGACAAACATGGAGATATCTCTCGTTTGGCACAAGGACCTCCAAAGTGCGTCATCACACATCCTTGGCACAGTTTTAGAGTTTTGAATAACTTGGGTCGGCACTCTGTGGGACAACGTGATCCTTCTTATAGGTAGAGTGGCCCTAGGTCCCGATTTCCTGAGGTGGCCCAGGTTTACTCCTGTTGGCCCCAGGTGGCTGACAACATCTCCGTTCACCCTCTGAAGTGCTCTGGTTTTGTGATAAAATATAGAGTCACCCACCCAGGTCACTGTTGCACTTCTCTTATTTCATAAATGTGTATATTGAGCAGATGACATTTGCCCTTTCTTTGCAAAATGTTTCCCCGTGTTCTCCTGAGAAACAGGTCTGGGCCTTGTGCGCTTGCTCCTATTTTCAGTGGAAGGGACGCTGGAGAAGCACAAGTGACCGCGCACACCGTGCAAGCCCCCAACCCTCAAGAGGTAAATATCCACGAGTCCTCCGTACCTCTCGTGATCTGGGCTGCTCATGAGGGATCTGGACTTCAGCTGATGCTGCTTGGATGTGATGTGTTTGCTGTCACACATTAAAGTCCTCAGGCAGCCCCAGCTCTTCCAGGAAGACTGGCTTCCGCCTGTCACCCATGTCCACATGCATCTGTCCCTGGGGACTGGGCTGCTCGTCTGTGAGCCAGAAGCTCACCTGTGTGACTTCCTCACAGTACAGAGCAGCTTGGGACTGAACATGTGCCTGTCACCTCTCTGCATGTCCTCAGCCACCTATAGGTACCATGTGCCTATAGGTGGCCCTTCCACCTGACTGGCTTCTGGGGAGGAAGCTGCCTGGCTGAGGGCTGTAGCTTACCCTTTCTCTCCGTCAACCCAGATGGGTACAGCTTTTTAAAGAAAGTTTCCTGCCCCTAGGGAGGGAAGATTTGGTAATCTCAGGGCATAGGTCCCACAGGTATTGCCGATTTAAGACCAAAATGGGTTCAACGTTAGGAGGGTTGGGAGAGCCCTCCTGGGGCAGCCTGGAGAGAGGGCTGGTGGGCACTTCCTTATCAGCAGGTCCTGCTGGCCCCAGCCTCCTGGTTTCTGTCTGATGCTGTTCTCCTATCTTCTTTCTGCTTTCTTCAGGGCAGCAACAGTCACCCCCTTTTTCTAGGACTTGATGTGTCTTCCTGGTTGCTCTGATTCCCCAGATGGCTGGGATGGAGTGAGGCCCCCGGTGCTCCAAGGCCAAGAGAAGCCCGTGGAGCTCCCAAAGGCTAATTCTCTCTGCAGATGGTATCTCCCTAATCCTCTGGCATTTCTCATAATCCAGCTCTGTTCTGGGGAGACTACAGGGTGGCAGTTGGGTCTCCTTGAAAGTGTGTCATCTGCTTGTCCCCTCCGCTTACTGGGGCTGGGGCTGTCCAGTCAGGGGAATGTGTCAGTCACGAGAATAGTGGTGTCCCTTCAGCCTGGGAGTGACGCCATGCCCATGCCCATGCCCATGCTCATGTGCTTCCTGGATGATGGTAAGTTGGCGGCTGCCGGTCCGGTAGGGTCAGTGTCCCAGGGCCAGGGAGCTCTGGCTCTGGGAAGTCCCCGGAGCTAGTGGCATGGGCTGCACAGAGGCCTGGCGGGGATCCTAGATTGGGCCTCTGCCCACAGCCTGCCCAGAGCAGGTCGTGCTGGAACATGGTGTGGCGCAGTTGCAGGTTGCTGCTTGCTGATTTATGGGATGTTAACATCCCAGCCTGTCTGGTCCTCCCACCTGGACCTGGAGGGCGAACAATGTAGGAGCAGAAGCCAGGGAGGGAGAAATCTCTCCAGAGGCCACTCCTGGGGCTCTGCAGTGGAAGGGTGGGGCTGCCCCTTGGCACTGCAGGTGGGGGACAACTGGGCCAGAGTGGCTTCCAGGGAGGGGGCTGACTGGCTTCTCAGAAGTCTCTGAGGAGCCAAAGCAAATGCAGAAAGACAGAAATGGGGCTTGGGGTCCCTGGAGAGGACCTCACTGAATTCCCTTCCCTGTGTCAAGGTTGGCATCTGTGTCCCTTCTGCAGCAGAAACTGAGGCTCTAAGAGATGGAGCAGGGAGAGGGCCCACAGCCCGATTGGGTCTGCTGTATCCGTGGTGAGGACCCTCCCTGCGGCAGGCAAGGGCTGAGCCGGGGTGTGGGTGCTTGGGAGCTCTGCAGAAGGTCCTGGCCGGGGGCACAGACCCACAGCCTTGGCCGCGCTCCTCTTTCCTGCTGCACCATGCCTGCCTCTGCCCTTGCACCTTGGCTCTGCACTGTCCTGCCACTCTCCCACTTCCAAAGGCTCCCTCCACAGAGGACGATGTCACCATGTCCTCCTCCCTTCTGTTAGGAAGGGGCAAAAGCCACTGCCCCTTGGTGACACAGCTAGGGAGGAGGGACAACTCCTCCCCTGCATCCCAGAAGGTGTTCAGGCCGAGAAGCGCTCATTTCAGACCCATGGCAATGAGTGCTGTGGAGGAATGTGACCGGCCATCCTGCTGGCCTCTCTTAGTTACAGAGGCGCCTTCCAGACTGTCTTAGGAATGGGTCACTGCTAACAGGCCTGTTTTCCTCTTCTAACCTGGGAGGAAGAGACGACCTCACCACCATTCTGAGCACCTTGAAGTTCAGAGTGCGCGCGTGTGGATGTGTGCACATGCACATGTGGGGTGAGCATGTGTTGGATGGGGACAGCCCTGGCCTGGCAGTTGCCTTCACTCTGGTCAGCTGTGTGGTACTCTGCTCTCTGGGCCTCAGGATCCTAGTGGGGACATGGGCCAGATTACAGGGACCTGGGGTTCTGTAACTCCACTGCCTGTGTGGTGTCCAGCAGCTCCCACCTCTGAGTTAAATAACCCCACCTTTTCCAACCTTGCCCTGTAAAGCAGTTTCCAATCCTTTAATCATCTTGGTTATTTTCCTCTGAACTCCCTCCAAGAGTCCTGTGTCACTGGCTAAGTATGTCATATAAATTAGTCAGTAAATCAATCTGTCAGCAGCGGGTCTTGAGCAAGCACCGCCTGGCTTGCTGGAGGTAGAGGGCTGTTGCCATCCAACTTCACAGGAACAAAAAGGGTTTTCACCCTGCTTCAGACCCAGAGTTCATTTGTCGAACTGTAACCTGAGGCACTGGGGACATGCTAGGAGGACGTCACTCCACTCCAAGCCACTGTTCCCCAAAGACCAGGGCCTTCCCCCAGCTGTAAGCTTGGAAAATGCTATGTGTGAATATCAGTCAGGAACCTGCTCTGTGTAGAGTCCTGCTAGGCCCTGTGACAGCAGTGACAATGAGCAGGAAGCAGTCTGTGGCCACCGGAACCCAAGGCAGGGCCTAGAGGAGGAGGGCTAAGGGGCGGGAGCTGGGAGGCACTGGCCAAAGACGAGGTGAGATGTCGCACCTAAGGTATAGTGTGACCCGTGACGAAGCAACATAGCCCAAAAAACTCAAGGGGTGGAGGAGCCAGACCTGCACTAGAAGAGCAGTTTCATTGCTCATGAGCCTTGTGAGCCTCGGGCAACTCATGTAATCTCTCTAAGCCCTGAATTCTTTAAAGAGACTGGGATGACAGTACCCACCGGGAAGGAAGTTTTCTTAACTTAAAACTTTAAAAACACTTCATTGGTATGTGTCAGTGGCCCCCACTAGTGGGTTTCCTTAGGTGAATTCGGCCGTGTGAATACCAGACTCTGTCGCTTCTTGCCATCTTTCCCTCCTTGTTCTTCCTTCCTCTGCCTCGTCACTTCCTGGGGATTAGGGTCCTGGTATGCCAGGCGCACAGCAGGAGACCTGAAGCCACTTGTCTTTGTGGATCCTAAAGTGATGTCCGTCCCCCTTGATGGACCATCTTTTTTTTTTTCTGGCACCGGCGATTGAACTCAGGACCCTGTGCTTGCCAGACAAGTGCTTATTCTACTGAGCTATCTCCCCGGCCCTGAAGGATCATCTTTTTATACATCTATTTTTTTCTGGTCACGAGGATGGAGCCCAGGGCCTTCACAAGGAGCTACATCCTCAGCCCTCTTTAGAATCCCTTAGGGTTTCACTGAATTACTCTAGTATACAGGTTGGCCTCATATTTGCCCTCCTCAGGCTTCAGCCTGCAGTGTGCTGGGGTTATATGCATGTACTACTACATCTGACCAAGCTTGCATTTCTAGTATCTCCTATGTTTCGTGAAGGCCCAGTCTTGGCTCAGCGGTGTGAGCTTGTATCTCCAGGGCTGGGTTCACACTATTTCTTATCTTAGGATCAGTTTGCTGTACTGCCCTGGAAGAACACTTGATCCTCTATCCAATCCTGTGCTCGCCTGACAAGGGTGTATTCAATGCACAGGCTAAGACAGTGTGTGGAAACACATCGGAGCTCCTCGTGCCCCACTGTGCACTGGAGCACCCGCCACAGAAGTCCTGCTAATGTGTAGGTCCAGGGGCTCTGTTCCCAGCACCTTGGATTCAGTGAGTCCAAGTCGCCAGTGGTTAACATGTCTAAGGCAAAGCTGGGGTCTGGGTCCAGGTCTGCAGTTCCCCAATAGGGACCGTCCTAGCGGTCAGTGGCGCTTGACCAAGAAGCTGATCCTTCCAGGCTGCTTCCTTGTTTGTAAACTTGTATCTTATAGACCAGGTGCACATCTAAGGTTAGTAATTAGGCACATTATTAAATAACACTTCATAAACTACAAAATACAATATGACTATTAATAGCTTAATGTTCCCCATCAGCTTTAACTTACCTATAAAATGGGAATGATGATAGTAATTTTTATGAAGATCAGGTGAGACGATCTCCATAAAGCAGTTGTGAAATATCAGGAACCACGGAGTCCTGTTCTTTAACTTCCCTAAGCCTCAATTTCCTCCTCCGTGATATGACAGGATGCCTGGCGGGCCTGGCCCCGGTGCCAGTCCTGGTCACGTGGCCGCTTGTGGTTGCAGAAGTGAATCGTGCAAGCTTGTACTAGCAGCCTGGCTGCTGCTGCTGCTGCTCAGTGTCTCTCTGGGCCCTCCAATCAGAGCTGATGTGTCACCAGCTCGGGTGTGCTGGCTGCCAGCGAAGGAGCTCCCAGCTCAAAAGGGCTCTCGTGCTATGGAGTTGGTTGTCTCCAAGCGAGACATTCAGAGGCAGGGTGGTTCGGGGTTGGTTAATTCACTGGGTGAGTAGATGCTGGCATTCTCTTACCTCTCTCTTTTTGGTGACAGTCAAGACCCAAAGAAACCCATGCCACCCAGACAGATTTCTGTTGGGCAGCAGGAGGGGGTGAGCATAAGCCTGGAGGGGAGACAACCAAAGGGTCTGCCATATCCAGTATCTCGTTCCAATGGGAATGGTGTCCTGTTGATAATCCACGTATCAGGAGACCTCCCTGGTTCTGTGAGCACAACCAGAGAGGACCCCAAAGGACCCCTGGGAGCTGTTCACCTGGGCACTGGGAGCCCTTACAAGAGGACACTGTGCTCCTGGCAGCCAGAGCCTGCAGCTCCCAGCAAATCAGCTCCCATCCTGGGGGAGCCAGCAGGGTGTTGGGGTCATGTAATGCCCTGGCCCCTGAGGATTCACAAGCAAGCTTTGCTGTTTTGCCTGAGGGAAGCATAGCCCTCACACCTGCAGGAGGCCCCAGACAAGGACCCAAGGACCAAGGACAGAAGCTTGAAGGCTGGAAGTAGAATAGCAGGAGCACAAAGCAAAGAAACCCTTGGCCATCGGATCGGCTTTTCTGGTGTCTCGGAAAGTCGTTTCCGCGGGTTGTCTGGCTCACACTCCTCTATGACAGCATTGCACCCACTGGAGCATGGGTCCAGGATTCTCTTGGCAGAGAAACCCCCATGAGCTTCTCCCTCTTGCTTGGGTCCAGTGTGTCTGGGCAGCCCTCTGAGGACCTTCAGATGTCCCTAGCGCAGCTGTGTGCAGGACCAGAGGCTGATTTCCCTGAGGAGTAGTGTAGCTCATGGCTTGGTAACAGTGACTTCTTTAAAGGAGTCTTGAGCCTGAGCCTCACAGCCAGGAAGGAAACATCAGGCACGAGGGAGATTGGCCTCCTCACTCCCCTGGTGCCAAGCTCCTATGTCCCTGGCAAACACGTGGAGGCCACAGGAGACAGAGGACCGGCCTATCCCACCGCTGCATGTGCTGCTTGTTTGTGAAGCTTGGCAGTGGACATCAGCTGAGCAGAGATGATGCCAGGACCCTGGGATTCAGAACTGGTGTCCCAACTCTGTTGGTGACCAGCCTGCCCGCAGCATGTAAAAAATGCAGAGCCCAGGGTAGGTGCCAATGGTCTCATTGAAAAACAGTTGCAGGTATCAAGCAGCAGAAAATAACAAATGTTTGTGAGGATGTGGAGGAACTGGGACCCCTTGCTCTGCCTACAACTATGTGGAAGATCCTCAAAAAGGAAGCCGGAATCCCCGTGGGTTCCAGGAATCCCTGTGGGATCCAGGAATTGCCCTTCTGCGACTTGGCCTCAAGATGCGGTGGGGCCTGGGACAGATATCTACACAGCCGGGTTCATGGCAGCACAACAATTCCAGCAGCCATGGGTGGAAGCCAGCCAGATATCTGTGAAGGGATGAGCAGGGATCCAAATGTATACTGGTCCCATGATGCCGCGTCATTCTGTCTCAAAGAGGAAGGAGTACTGACGCTGCTCCAAAGCAGGCAGACCCAGAGGCCGTCATGCCAGTGACATAGCCAGGCACAGACAGACAAACTCTGTGGAATTCCTTTGTAGGAGATCCTGGTGCAGGAAAATTCAGAGACAGAGGCGGCACGGGACTGCTGAAGACAGGGCAGGGTCTGCAGAGGGCAGGGGCTGTGGAGTTAGGCTGGGGAGGGAGAGAGCGTCCATCCGGGAGATTGAAAAGGTCCTGGAGATGGGTGCAAAACTCCATGGTGTGCTTGACGCTCCCCTGAGACTCTAAAATGCCTAAGACAGTGCGTTTTGTTATGTTCACTATGATTTCAAAAACCCAAATGAGGGGCTGGGAATATAGCTCAGTGGCATAAGCACCTGCCTGGCAAGTGCAAGGTCCTTGATACTAAAAAAAGAAAAAAAAAAAAAAAAAAAAAAGCCCAAATGACATTGACAGGGCAGCAGGAGGATCAGGGCACTGTGGAGTCTCCCTAGCGTGTGGCCAGCATCCCAGGGTGGCCTGTGGGCCACGCTCCTCCACCCAGCTGCCTTGTACCCCATATCTGTGTTTCTGGTTTGAATCCCAGCTCCCTCCCAGCTGCCATAGATGCTAGGGGTTCTAGTCTTGGGTTTTCGTTTCCTCCTCCTGGTGCAGGAGTGCAGGTGTCAACCCGGCTGGTACAGATGCAGCCAGCACAAGACACTCAGGCCAGCTCTGCCTGGTCTCCCCACAGCCTGCTCTTCCTAGCACCACTGGATCTTCTCTCTCTCAGGCTGGCTCTGGGCTCCAAAGGACAGGTGGCTCTGTCTTGCGTTCTCTCTCTCAGAGCTGTGGGCTCCAAGGGCCAGCAGGGAACAGAGTGCCGTGGTCAAATGTCCCTGGCCTTCTCCTGGCCAACTCGTCCATGGCAGCGACCCCCACCTGGCTCTGGACCACCTCAGGCCAGTGCTAACCCAACCGCCCACTCCCTTCTGGGGCCTAGGGCTTGGGAGCCCTGAGGTGGTGACCAAACCCTGGTGATTATCATCTAGTTGGTGTTGCAGACCAAAGTTTGAGGACCATAGACATCTTACAGAAGTGAATCCAAATGTTCACATATTTCCTATTGTTTCGGGTTCCTTTCCATGGTCCCTAAAGACTTTAAAACACTACAGAAGAGTGGGAGGTTCTTGTATGGGGTGCCTCAAATTATGCCAAACCATCTTAAAATAAATGGCTATTGGTTCAGGACTCAGAAAAATGGTTGTGCAGATGGCGGAGATGCTGTGCTGGGTTCCACCTCTACTGGAGCAACAGTCCTGCCCTCCCATGAAGTGGTCCCCCATGCGGGAGGTGGCACCTCAGAGCTGTCCCTGGTCGCTGGCTTCATGACATCCTCAGGGAAAGCGGGTCTGAAGTGCTCAGCGCAGGCACTTTCTTAGGACCATGGATAGGGCTTAGTATAGCTACTGAGGAAAGATCTGTAGTGGTGGACAGGTCAGCCAAAGGCCAGGGACCTCTGCTCACAAGTGCTGGGGCTCGCCTTGTCCTTCTCAGCCATCACAGTCTCTGCAGGGTGAGGAGCAGGAGCCCTGAGTGTACCCCAAAGCAAAGGGTGTGGGAATAAAACAATCCAGAAGCCCAGCACCGGGCATCCACGACCTGAGAACCATCTTGGCTGTGAGGGCTCCTTAGAGATACCTGGTTCAGCTCCCTCATTTTGGGGGAGACAAAACAGAAGTTTAGATGCATCTTCAGAAGTCCCTGAGCCCTCATGGCCCCAGGGAGACTAGCACTCAGGTCACTGGGTCCAGCCCTAAGGGACTCTAGCGTCTGGTCCCTCCTCAGAGTAGGGCCAAGTGGGGCAGTGGCTGGGAGCACAGCCCAAGCTTCCTGGGGGCAGAGCCACAGCGCTGCTGCTGCTGCCTCAGGACCTGGCTCCGCCTTCCTCACCTAGCGCCTGCTCCCTGGCAACGCCCCTGTTGACAGGCACTGGAAGCTTCTGCTGCCAGCCCCATCTCCTGGCCCTCTCCTCCTGCCCCTGGCCACATCCGCCGCCATGAGACAGACTTGCCCGTTTTTATTGCGCTGGCTTTGTCATTTGGTTTCTCGTAACATCCGGGCTGCTTCCACCTTCTGAATTTCCATGGATCTATCAACACATTCCTGGAACTGGGTTCCTTGCCGCATTGCGCTATCTGCTCGGGTGAGAGGAGCCAGCGAGGCCCCGGGTGAATAGGAGCGATTCTCCAGCCCCCACAGAGGGCTGCCTGGGAACCCGGACTTTCTGGATGCTGGGGGCTGGCCTTTCACCTCCCAGGCGGGCGGGAGCCGGGGCCAGCCTTTCTCTGCTGCCCGGGAACTGTTGAAGACAGCTGCTCCTTCCTCCTCCTGCTCCCCTTCTGACCCTGGCCACCAGGATACATAGCTGCACCCACACCCCTTGCACCCCACCTTGCTTTAGCTCCTGGCAACCACGAACCTGTCCTCCTTTCCTAAGGGTTTTTCTTTTCCAGAGTGTTGTGTAAGCAGAATGGCGTGCTCATATGACTTGTGCACAGTGCAGGTAGGGCCTGGGCATGGCTCGCTCCTTTTCCTTGCTGGCTAGTACTCCACGGCGTCATGGTCTGACCCACTGTTTGAGCAGCTGTTCTTCTCAGCACCACGTCCAGGGTTTCCAGTCCTCAACAGGGAAGCTCCCTCCAATACTGGTGTGTGCTCCGTGTGCACACCCGAGTGTTCACCTTGTGAGGCGTGTCCAAGGTGAACCTTGCTTAGTCACATGGTCTAGAGTATGCTTGGGGGACAGCAATGATGGGCACACAAGTAAAGGTTAGGGTTTTGCCTGTGGTTTTCATCATCTAAAAAGACACACTACGGGGCTGGGGAGATAGCTCCGTGGCACAAGTGCCTGCCTGGCAAATGCAAGGTCGTGAGTTCGAACCCCGGTCCTGCCAAAAATACATACATAATACATACATACATACATACATACATACATACAAAATAAAAAGACACATTATGAAAGTTGTTTCCCCTTCTTTTTACAACGTGTGTCTTTGGTTTTGTCCTTCTTGCTTTGGCACCTTAGTGGGGATGGACCAAGCATGGCTGCTGGGACAAACAAGTCCCAGACCTCCTCAGTGGGTAGTCACACAGGTGTCCCTCCTCCCCCTGTGGCATACCATTGTCAGACCAGGAAGCCCTCAGAGACTGCTGTCCCATGTGTGGGAGCCAGGGACAGGGTGGCTTTAGCATTTGGGCCCTGCTGTCCCAGCTACCTTAGCATACAGTGGCAGCTGGCCTGTGTCTTGTTCTGCCCCTTTGGCATGAGATGGCGGAACGTAGTGGTGCACATCTGCACTCCTGCACTCAGGAGGCCGAGGCAGGAGCACCTCAGTGAGCTCCAGCTAGGCCTGGATTGCAGAGTGAGACTCTGACTCAAAACAAAAAATCAAAATAAAGTAAAATATTGTAATGCAGTTTTTGAGTCTTGTAACACAAAATACAGTATAACATCATCTACTGCTTCTTACAAATTTTTCTTTTTTTGGAGGTGGGGGAAGGTACTAGAGGGTGTTCAGGTTCTCACTACTAGATCAGACTCGTAGTGATCTGCCTGCTTACAGCCTCCCAAGAGCCGGGATTACAGGTGTGCGCCACCACGCCCAGTCTCAATTGCAGTCTCAGCGGAGAAGAGGCCAGGGCCAGCAAGGCAGGCTGGGGATCAAACCCCTGGCCCCTGCACCTGCTTGCAGGCACTTTAATCCATTCTTACAAATTCTTCAAAGAGCTTTTGGAATGATTTCTAGAGTAGAAAAGCACCTTGGTATTTCAGGGTGTAAGAATTTTGCTACCTGCAAAGTTCCCCTTTGGAAAGGGGCTCATTGTGTGGTGACTGGGGTACCCAAGACTTCCCTGGCGGATGGTGCCATTGCCAAGAGGCGAGGATGGAGAGAAGCCGTTTGGATCGTGCAGCCCGCTTCCTGCGTACCCATCTGCTTCCTTATATATAAAGTCTCCGAGGCAGTTTTTAAACTTTTCTTCCCCTCCATGGGTGTTGTCCCAAGTTGGGCTAATTTCTGGTTCTATTGTGGAGTAGAATAAAGTAGAACCAAAAGGCAAATGAACAAGAAACCTAACTACTGTCTTTTGGAGCCTGTCAGTAAGCATGCCCTGCGCAGCCTCCCACCTGCGCCTTCCTTCCCTACCAGCAGGGAAAGTGCCCGGCCTTTGCCAGTGCAGCAGCCCCTTCTGCAAATGCTTCACTTGATGTTTGCCAAGTTTCTTGCCACTCATTGGTCAGACTTGCCGTGTGGGACCGGGCCACGGGGGACTTGGGTCAAGTCTCCATGAGGATCATGAACTAGGCTTCTGCTAGGGGCTCCAATAACAAGTTCCCCCACTTGGGACAGAACCACATTAGCACAGCATGGATAATGACCCAGTGCTTGGATTTCCCAACCAGATACATGAACTCTTTGCAGCAGGCTGGGGTGGCAGAAATCTGAGGGGAGCATGGCCTCGGAGGAGGCGAGAGCACTGCTGCTGCCCCAAGAGTAGGCGAGGCCCCTGCGAGCAGCCCAGCTCTTACCCCGCCCTCGATCTGCTGAGCAACTCACGGCTCCCCAGACCCTTCTGTCTTTTGCTCCCCTCCTTTGTCCTCAGCTCTGGTCCCGACAGTTCCAGCTCCCCAACAAATTCACTAGAGAAGAAACGTGGAGAGAATGGAGGATTGCAATTCTTCCTTTACTGTTTTTTGCTTGTGCAGCTGCTCAGTGTCTTCTGGGAACACCTGTCTGGTGCCTCTGTGCCTACTGCTGTCATCCAGACCAGTCAGACTGCTTCCTGCTGGGGACCCTCGGTGGGGTCCCATGGCCTGAGATCACCAGGATGGGAGACTTTGCATGGGCTTGCGTAACCCATGGTGCCCACCCAGCTTCTACGCTTTATGCTGCAACCCAGACCTGTAGCTCACAGAATGCAAGTCCAGCCGTGCAGGGGCAGTGGGTCCTGGTGGCTCTTTCTCTCCTGGACTTAGGCCACGTTCCTTGGGGTGACTGATCATATCTGCCCAGGGTTCCACCTCACAGTCCGCCACCTCCCATATTGTCTCCCACATTGCCCACTTCTGGGGCTGCAGGCAGGAAGGTGATGCTGGCCTAAGATCCAGCTCCTTATCGGGAGGATGCAGAGCTTGAAACCCCCCACCCCTGGAGCCCCTGTTTCCTTCTGGGTCTCAGAGCATCTTTTGATCTTAAGCCTAATTCCTTCTTCCTCTCCCTCTTCCTACTTCCCCCCCTCTTTCCTCTCCTCGTCCGCATCAACTTAGGGAAATAAACTTCTGCGTGGGAGTCGAGTCACCACAAATCACAGCCGTTAACTCCTTCTTGGCAGAAAAGCACAGCCTGCTGCCCCAACAGCGCCTTCTGTCATAGAGCCTGAGGTCTCATGGCTGTTGGTGGAGGGGCAGTCTCCTTAACTCTGTTTTCATTGTTGAGTTCTCTTCTCCCTGTAGTGCCAAACAGCTTAGAGGAGTTATCCAGCCTCTCTATAACACCGCATATACAATAGGTGGACTTGTATCCGGGACCCAGCTGGCTTGATGTGGGGGCAGTAGGTAAATAACAGAGGACCATATGCTTGGCTTTGGGACCCAGAGCGCTGTCCCTCAAGATCAGAGGCTGAACCTGGAGGGTTAGGTGTTTGAGGCTCTGCTCAGAGGGGGAGACCAGGGGAGCTGCCCAAGTGAGCTCAGGTCCCTCACCCAGCCTGTGGCCAGGTGGCCTCTCTCCCCTCTTGGCCTCATGGTCATTTTTCTTGGTTTCCTTTTCTTTTCCAATACTAGGTGTTGAATCCTTTACATTGAGCTATATCCCTACCCTTTCTTAAAAATATTTTGTTCTTTGAGCCAAAGTCTTGCTAAGTTGCTGAACTGCCCAGGCTGGGCTTGAACTTGTGATCTTCCTGCCTCACCCTCCCTGAGTGCAAGGATTACTGACCTTTGCCACCACGCCTGGCCTTGTGACTTCTTTATCTAAGGGCTTGCTCTCTTGGAGGCGCCTGCAGGGACAGCTGGGAGAGTCAGGCTGATGCTTTGTAGGCGGCAAAGAGCAGCCCCACAGCGCCCTGTTGCACTGGCCTCGGATCTGGGAATCAAACGTTGGACCAGGCTTGAGAGCTGTCTCAGGGAACCCAGTGGACAGGCTCACCCTCATCCTGGTTGCTCCAGCTCCATCCAGAGTCTACCTAGGCCCAGGCCACCCCAGCAGAGATGAGGCGTTGGTTTAAACTCACTGTGGGCATCAGGCCTGCTGCGTTCCCTGATCCTAGGCAAGCGTGTTCTTATTGCCTGACCTCTGACCCCCTGCAGCTGGATTATCAGATGCGGCTTTGGGGAATAAGCTTGTTTATAATGCAGGAGACAAAGGGAGGAAGCCAGAGCCTAGAAACAGCAGTCTTTCCTGTGGCCCCAAGCCTTTCATCCAGGCCGGGTGCTGGGAAGCCAGGCTGCTTATGATCTGAGCAAGTGGGAGGTAGACAAGGAGGCTCCTCCATCCCGCCAGGCCCCAGCCAGGTGACCTGGCACTCAGGGAACGAAGGCACTTGCCCAGGCTTCACTGCTGCTGATGGGTAGTGCTGGGACCTTGCAGGCGTTGGCTGACCCCAAGGGCTGTCCCCTGCCTCCTGTAGACTTCTCTGTGCCCAGGAAGCACAGGTCACCCACCCTGAAGGGCAGAGACACTGGCATCCTGCAGCCCGTGCTGTAGACACAAAGGTTCTTACAGGGGCAGGACGTGCAGCAGTCTTGAGAGAGAGAGGTGGAGGACACTGGAGTGATTTATCTGCGTCCACATAACACAAAGCGTTTTGTGCAGCAGGTCACCTGTAGTCACAGAGTCCCTTAGTAGATGATGTGTGAGAGGCAGAGAGCCAGACAGGGGTCTGAGCCCCAGCATTCAACGATTGCAGACGATGCCCATTCTCTGGGGACAGTCAAACCTGTTCACAGGGATGGCTTGGTCCACAGGGCTCCCTTGGGGTCTCCCAAGGTCTGTGGACTCTAAGCATCCTCTCAGAGGTCTTCAGCAAACTGAAACGCTGAGAGAAGAGCAGAGACCCCCACACGCTTCCTCTGTCCCCAACTGTGGCACCACTGCTCTTCCCACCTGCACCCCAGGACAGCAGCTTTGAGAAAGCGAGGGGAGGGAGGAGGCAAAGCCTGGGAGCTCTGGGTCGCTGAGATCAAAGGCTTCGCCTTCCTGCCAGAGTGGCAGTGAGGCGCCTCCTTGCCCATGGGCTACAGGTTAGTGTTTTCCCAGGTCCAGGACAGGGGGTACCAGCAAGGCATCATGGGGTGCAGGATGCATAGACTCCTACAGTCACATGGCTTCTGGGCTGTGCTCCTTTAGCTCACCAGGATGGAGCAGGACGCTCACGCAGCTCTGGGTCTCCTGAGTGGGCTGGCAGTGAAGGCAGGGTACAGAGACAACCACAGGTCAGCTTAGGGTGCTGTGGCTTGGATATGGCTTCAGTGCCCCCCAAAGCTTCAAGCGCTGACATTGAACCCATGTTGTGAGGTATCGAGAGGGGGAGCACTTGCTCTAAGGACAGCGCCTAGAGAAAGGGCCCTGGGGGACATTGATGAGGATGAGCCAAGGCTGTCAGGGCAGAGCCCCATGATCTAATCCTGGTGGTCCCATAAAAAGAGAAAGAAACCAGAGAGGACACACAGGTTCCCTCTCTCACTGGGGGATTCCCTGCTGGATCTGAGATCATTGCCAATCTTGACCTCCAGAGCCAGGAGCCAAAGTAAACCTCTTTTCTTAGTGAAGTGTTTCAGTATTGGGCATTTCATTGCAGTAACAAAAACAGGCAAATCCAGAGACTTCTCACTGCCCCCAGGGGCCCCTCTTAGAGAGCATAACAGAATCACAGGCCACTGAGGTTCAAATGTCACCAGGAGAGTCCCCTCTGCTTCACTTTCCAGGAGAAAAACCAAGTGCCAAGCAGGTGAACTGGCTTCCTGAAGGACAGATGTCGCCTGGTGGCAGAGTTAGACGTGGGTCTAGCTTTCCTGCTCCTAAGCCTTTATTAGTCTTCCTTACAATTCAGGTGCGCTGTGTGTTTATTATTCTCAGTCTCTGTTAATGTGGCAAAGAGGAGACAAGAGCAGGTACTCTCCCCACGTCCACACGTTGCACTGCAGGAAGAAAGAGGTCAGGAAGACCCGGCAGTGTCACAGGGTCTTGGTGGGTGCATTTCTGGGAGACATGCTCTGATACACAGGGTGTGGTCTCGTGGGAATGGAAAGGCCAGGACTGTTGGGGACCTTGTGTGGTGGGGTGTTGAGAGGAAGAACCACAGTCCCTGGAGGGAGTGTTGCTCTGCCTGGAGATCTACAGACCCCAGGCCTAGTGGGTGCTCTGGTGGCACTGGTGACTCACCATGACATCAGGCTCATTTTCTCCTGGGTCATCCTCCTAATGCAGCAGGTACCTAGGAAACTAGCATTTGTTGCTCTGCTATACGCCAAGTGTCCTGCAACTCCAAGGAGTGGTACCTGGGCAGTGCCAGTGACCAAGGTGGGCCTGGTAGCCATGGACCCCAAGTCCTCCTCACACAGTGGCTCTCAATTGCCTGCCCTGTAGCTCTGGCTCTTTTGTATCCCTTACACCAATCTTCTGGACTTCTCCCTAGCATCAAGTTCAGATCAACTGCCTGTGCCTGTGGACACCTCCGGAGGCTAAGGAAGGAGGGGTGGCCCTGTAGGAGCAGCTCTTCATGTGGTCCTCAAGCCACAGCAGCTGCCTACCCTTGCCCTTTGGTGCTGCTGCTTCCTGAGTGCTTGGGGCTCTGAACTGAGGGGGGCAGTTGCCTCGTCATAAAATGAGAGGAAGTCGGACAGAGATGGGCTCCTTGCATTCCCCTCAGGCATGGAAATGCCTGGAAGGCAGCACCCACTCTGTGGGCAGCACCCACAGAGAAGCAGCAACCTTGAAGTCCCTATATCTTTTAAGCTCAACTCTTCAGGTGACATGGGTTGTGCTCTAAAGCCACCCACAGTACCTGTCCCTGGGATGGTGGGGTCCTCTGAGGGTCTGATGACATACAGCATTGCCTGCCTGTGGGCAGGATCCTACAGAGCATGTAAAGGACCAAAGTGCACTCCAGGGGCACAGGGAAGTCCCCGGGGTCCTGGCCAGTATTTCCTCAGGTTGAAGATAATGGACCGTACTATGATTTGGCAGAGTTTTGTTCCCCAAAATTCTTGGGTTGAAAGCTTGCCTCCCAGTGTGATCACATTAAGAGGTAGCAGGACTTTTCAGATAGGGTTTGTGCCAGGGAACTAGTTCAGCCCTGGAGCTGCTCTTGTGGGGCAGATGCGGCTCCCAAGGAGGCCTGGCCCATTCTCTCGAGGGTGGGTGGTTTGTACCCGAGCTGACCCAGCTTCCTGCACTGTCACAGCTCACCATCTCACCTCCCCAGCTTCCTCAGATGGTAGCCACCTGACAACAGCCAAGGGGTTGTCAGGTCACCCTGTGTCTGACCTTGGACCCCACCACCTGCCAGCTATGAGCTGACTGGCTGGACCCTCAAGTGCCCAGCTTCAGTATTTTGTTGTAGCGAAAGCCTCCCCTGTCTCATCCCCCAGCCACCTTGCTGTCTATGCTGAACGTGGCTGGACAGTGTCAGGCTCCACTCTGCCAGTGCCTCAAACTCTCTCTGCCTGGTCTCTGATGCTGAGTTCACCATCATGGTGACCCTGGGGCCCTACTCAGCACACCTCAGAAGGGAAGGTAGGATTCTGGGTCAGTATTACCCCACCCCCAGCCCCTGCTGAGAGAGGGCTGAGTGGAAGCTGATGGTGGGCAGAGCATTTCATAGGAGATAGGGGGAGTCACTCTGGGCTCCAGATGCCATCAGAACCATCCTAGGGTCTGAGAAGGCTTGCTACTTCTCACAGTGACTGCAGACACCCTCTATCAGGCCACCCTTGTGTCCTTGTGAGAGTGAGACTGAGATCACCCTTGTGTCCAGTGAACTGCCTATTGCTTTACTCATTCAATAAATACTTCCTGAGCACCTGCAATGTGTCATGCACTATGGGATACACTGGGGTCCCCAGAACAGCCTAGAATGATCTTGTCCTCATATAGTCAGGTAGGAGATATAGTTCAGGGCATCTATGACAGGATATAAGTCAACTGCGTTGTGGAGATCAGGAAACTGGGGTGCAAAGAAGTATTCCATCCCTGAACTGTAGGCAAAGGCAACAATGATATTAAAGCATTGGCTAACGTCCGGCAGCTGGCTGTTGACTCAGGAGTTGAGGCTAGAGAGCTAACAGCTCTTTTTTGGTGTTTTGTCTGACATGTATATCCTCCTGGGTCCCAATAGTCCCATCCTGCAGAGACTTTTCCTGTTTCTGCTGCAGCCACATGCAGCAGACAACTGCTTCAACTTGTATTCCCAAGGAGAAAAGGCTGACATGGAATGTTCTAGAAGGTTCTGATGGAATGATCTAGAAAATTCTGTCTCCAACAAGGAAGGGACATGGAGCAGTGGGTAACTGAGTTGTTGTTACACCTAAGCAGGAAGATGTGGGGATGGCTTGGGTCATATACTAGAGCAGGAGCCAGCTGTGAGCACCCCGCCCCGCTGAGGCCTCCTCTCCTGTCTGTCTCTTTCCTTCCGCACCCGACCAACCATCCTCTGGCAGCCTCTCAGTCCCCCCACCTCCTGCCACCCACCCACTGTGAACTTCATGATGACAAAACGACAAAAACATTCTCAAGGAAATGAGCTGCTCTGCGCACGGAAGCCACGGTAGTGCATGCGAGAAGGCCGGAGGGATCTTTGTGCTCCTGTGGAACCAATCCAAAGAGGCACCAGGCTGGTTCTCTTCCTGTGTGGATCCAGAACTCTCAGGGATCAGTGTCCCTGATTTTCCTGCACTAGGGACAGTATACCCTCCGCTGCCTCCAAGCAGCCCTCTTCGTGCCCTGAGGCAGCTCCACAGAACAGCAAGTCCACAGCCCAAGAGCAGCTTTGACCTTGGCTTTGCCTCTTAGGAAGTGGAGGCCAGGGTGTGGGGGAAGCACGGAAATTTTCCAAGTCGCCAGTTCCTCCTCGTTTAGGGGGTTTCCCAGCCTTTGCTCCCCCACTCCTTGGAGGAACTGTAGGAAGAGTTGAGATAATACTTATGTGTATATGACCGCATGTAACCACTTAAGTCAACAGCCCGGTTCACTTGCGCCCCACAGACCCTTTCCTCCCAGTGCCTTTACTCCTGGACTGAGGCACCCTGTCCCCCAAAAGCAAGGCCCCCCAGCAAGACAGGTGGGAGCCTCACGCCACCCCTAGACCTGTGTGGTGGCGTACCCCCTTCCTACGCCCTAGGCTCCACCAGAGATTTTGCCCCAACTCTGGCTGCAGTGACCGATCCCTCCGTGTAGGAATCTTGCTTTACCTAGACTCAAGGTCATAGTCAACTACGTGTCCTGTGTTAAGGCCGTGGTCCCAACACTGGCTGGGAATCACTTGGGGTGAGTCTGGTTTGGACATGCTGTGCTCCCCAAACACCCCCTGAACTGAAGGCTTGGTTGCTTAGGGCTTTGGAACAGTGTTTGAATCACTGGTGCTGAGATTGTATTTGATGGCTTTACTGGAAGGGACTGGAAACAGGAGGCCAGGCCAAGTGAAGAGCCTGGGTCCTGGGTGTGGCCCTGGGGCTGCAGCTGGCCTCTGGCTCCCTCGGCTCTTGCTGTCTTTCTTGCTTTCTGCTTCCCAGTTGCCATGCGGGGGGCAGCCTTGAACCCCTCGGTTCTGCCATGACCTTTCTGCCTTGTCTCAGTCCACAGCTATAGAAAGGGCTTCCCAGGGCTGACCCTCTGATAGCCATGAGCCGAAATAAGCCTTTCCTCCTCTAAGTTGATCCGTGCCTGGCACATTGTCACAGTGATGGAAAGCCAACTAACAGAGAAGTTAAACCAGAAAGACAGAAAATACTAAAAGCTTGGTGGAAACGGTTTGAATCTTGGGAAATTGGCATGCCAGCCTCTTTAATCATTGGTGAGGGGGCCTCCTTCTGCACCCCCAGGGTGGAGCTTCACGCCAACCACATCCACCAATCGATGATGAGGTTGGCTCTTCCCCGGGTGGTCACACTGCACTTTGATCCCTTTGCTCCCAAGTGGCATGTATGTACCTCTGCATTTGCAGGGGCTTTGGTAGGTTTTTCATTACAGTGTTTGCATGCACATGGTCCCAGCCAATTCTTTCTGAACAACATTATTTTATTTGTTGTACAATCAACAGGGAACTGCATGAATTTAATATGTACAGTCTGATGGATTGTACATATTTGTTCTTAGGAACAAATACCACGACACCATCACCCAATCAAGGGGACAGACTCCCAGATGCCCCCATCAGTCCCCTCATGTCCTTTGTGGCCGCTGGCTGACTGGCTGGCTTGTGAATATGATGAGAGTGTGGGACGTTCCTCTTGGTCTTCAACATCCATGGTGGCTAGTTCCCCAGTTTCCCACCATCCCCCGTGCCTGTCATCTTCTGCTGAAGGCTCTTTGTGGCCCCAGTGACATGACCCTTGCTTGCATGCTTCAGATTTTCTCTTGCTGTTGAGGAAAGCGGGCCACTTTCTCAATTCTGAATATGACCAGGCGATGCTGTGGCCCATCTCTGTGGCCATTGTCTATCTACTCTCCCTCACCCTGCAGGCTGGAGGAGACCCTACAGGCAGCCTCCCCCTCTCCTAATCTCATAAGGCTCAGCTGGGACCCTCTTGCCCAGAAGTCCCTCTCTCTGGGATGGGATTGTGTTTCTGACCACTGGATTTGTTGCCAGTGGGTTGAGGGTTCTTTGTTCAATTCAGATGAGAATCATGACTAAGCACACTTTAGTGTTAACAGCCTGGGCCTTGACGGCCCGCAGCTGTCAGCTCTTAGCACTAACAGCTCTCTTTATAGCTCAGAGCCACAGCAGGGTTTGGGAACGGATCTGGCTGCTAGAGATGGAAACCTCTGGCAATTCTCCCCTGCTGTTGTTCTCTGGTTGCTACCACTCTCCGAGGTACCAGCCCCAGCTACTGGCTACTTTTGATGCCAAAGACCTTTGGTGTTACCAGCTCTTAGTAAAACCAGTTCAGCCTGCTCTACTTGAGAAAGAAATCACAAATAGACAAAAGGTACCATTCTAGAGTGACTTTATTAGCATAAAGAGAACAGTGCATGCACTGAGCTGCTGAGGACAAGGGGAACTGGCACATGCATGTGTCACATTTCTGCATGGTTATGGGTAGGAGGGGCCCCCTGCAAACCTGACTGAGAATCCCCCAGAGGGCGTGGTCATGCAGATGGGCCTGGAGCCAAAGCTTGCTGTGGCCAAAACAAATCTGTCCTGCAATGGCCTGGGGTGTCTGGTGCAGCCGTGGTCAGCAGCGAGACATTTGGGGAGGCTGAGGAGAAGGAGGAGGAGAAGAAGGAAAAGAAGAGGGAGAGATGGAGGAGGAGGAAGGGAAGAGGATGAAAGGGAAGTGGAGAAAAAAGAGAAAGTAGGAGCAGAGGAAGAGGAGGGAGAGGAAGAGGGGGAAGGAGAAAGGAAAGCGCTCTTGAGGACCAGGCCTCCTCTCCTGGCTCAGACTGGGGCTTTGCAAATGCACTAGGGGTCTCTCTCAGTCAGGAACTTGAGGCCAGGGGTGTGTGCCCAGCTCGTGCATATCACAGACGGTCCTTGCGTGCCACAGGCTGCCCCCCCATGTCACCGGCTGTCTGCCGTGAGCTCAGCCATGGCAGCTATTGGGTTGGTTTTCCCTGGGCTGTTGATAGGGTTCCTCCAGGCAGGTGGCCTGTGGCCAGGCCAGAGCTTGGTGTCCACTCCCTCCGCTGTGCTGTCCTCCCGTTCTTTGCTGCCTGTGCTTTCCCATTTGTTATGGCTTGGAGTTGAGTGAGCCCCTAAGGTCTCATGGACTTGGGGCGAGAAATTTGGGCAGACGATTGGATCATGCGGTGCTGTGCTCATGCGTGGGTTGCGCTTCTGATGAGCCTACAGCTGAATGTGCCGCTGGGAGCTGGGATCTTGTAAAAGGACCTGATCACTGGTGGCCTAGAAGGGTCCGCCTCCCTCCTGGGGTCCTCCTTTTTCTCTCTGCTTCCTGGTCGCCATGCTGTAAGCAGCTGTCTTGCACCCAGGCCCTTCCGCCGTGCCTTCTTGCTTCGGAATGAACCAACCATGGGCGGAGGCCTCTGAAGTCGTGAGCCAAAATAAACCTCTCCTTTAATACGCTGGGTATGGAATCTCTGCAATGAGAAAGTGACTAAGTCCTCCTTCTCTCCTCTGCACATCATCCACTCCTGAGTGTTTGTGCAGGGCCACGGTGCACCAGGCACAGGACCCAGGGAGAACTGGATCTACTTCCTGTCCTCAGGGAGCTTGGCCTCAGCTGCACATCCTCGTGCATTTAATCCCTGAGAGTCCAGCCATGTCAGTAGTCAGAGGTCTCTCAGAGAAGCTGTCTGGAGAGTATCAGCGGGCGGGGGAGCTGGGTGGGAAGATCCTCTGGCACTGTTTTTTGTTGCATCATTGGGCAGTTCGCAGGGATTCTACTTCCTGTGTCACTGTCAGTTCTCTTCCCACTCTGGGATAGACAGGGAACTGCTGCTGGAGAAACACTTCCTGTGGATATAGGCTGAGCAAGCATCTATGGACACGGTGCCATCTCTTCTCACCTGTTTATGTCATACCACTGGGTGCCATGGTCACCCCAGAACAAGTGTCAAGACTCTTGCCAGGGACTTGGTCTTACCCTGGGATTCATGGCTTTGTGGGGGAATTTCTGGGTATACTTGTACACTCAGAAACCAGAATTGTTATTAATTTTTATTTTTAAGGTATTTGGTACAGGGTCTACAGGGTCTCACTATACAGATCAGACTCATAATGATCCTCCTGTGTTCATCCTCCCAAGTGCTGGGATTACAGGCGGGCCACACCATGCCCAGTCTCATTCACTGTCTCAGCACACCCCAGGGGGCAGGGCTGGCATGGCAAGTTGGGGATCAAACTTTGGTCCTTGCACTCTGCCTAAGTAGGTGCTTTAGTCTGCTGAGCTATCTGGCCAATTGTCACCCCAGAATTGTTATCATTTTATCTTTTTTTTTTTTTGTATTTTTGAGACAGGGTCTCACTATGCAGTTCAGGCTGGCCTTGAGCTCACTTTTGTAGCTCAGGCTGTTCTCACCAGTCTTCCTGCCTCAGTCTCCCAAGTGCTGGGATTATAGGCATGCGCCAGAATTATAATTATTTTTGTCTTTTGAAACAGGGTCTCACTATGTAGTACAGATTGATCTTGAACTCACTTTGTAGCTTAGGCTGGCCTCAGACTGTCAGTGATCCTCCTGACTCAGCCTCCCAAAGGTGGTAGTTACAGGTATGCACTATCGCACCAGGCTCAGCACCCAGAAATTGCACGTAGTATCTTGTATGTGTAGGAATGGAGAGAGGGGGTTGTCACGGTTTTGACTGTCAAACAAAGCTGGGTATTCCTTGGCATAGTAAGAGCCAGTGCCTGCAGCAGCCTCCCGGGAGGTCTCCAGGCTTGAACCCGCCATTCACTGCACAGCCGCCCCTGCAGGCTTCCCTCACAAATGCTGGCACCGTGTGGCAGCCTTTATAACGCATGGCACCTCTGTCCTGCAGTTACAGGAACAGGAAAGAGATGCCCCGGAAATGAGCTCAAGCCATGGACTAGGTGCTGCCGGGGCCAGGGTGGGCCCTGGAGATAGGGACATCCCAGAACTAGCTGACCAGCAATGTGCCAAAGGGCGAGGACAGGGACACCTCAGTCTCCTTCCCTGAGCTGGTGCTCAGTTCTGTGAAGCAGGAGCCTTCTCACCCGTCTGTGCCACATCCGGTCTAATGGTATCCAGCACCCGGCAGGTGACCCTGTTGCTGATAGGTTGCTTATGTCTGTCAATCAGATGGGCCATGGTGGTGACCCCGCCCATGCTCATTGGTTGCTCCTGGCCAACTATTCGCCCCCCTTCTGAGGGCGCTTGGCATTGGCCGCAGGAAGACCTCCTGCCCCATGCCACCTTCTTTGCTGTGTACTTCATGGCAGCCCTTCCTTTTTAATTTTTATGATTCTATTTTATGTTTTCTTTAGTTGTTGTTGTTGTAAAATGCACATAATATGAAATGCACCATTTTAACTATTTTTAAGTGTACGGTTCGCTGGCATAAAGTGCAGGCCCGCCGCTGGGCACCCTCGCCACATCTGCAGACCTTATCATCTTTTCAGACAGAAACTGTCCCCATTAAACACAAACTAGTCATTTCCATCCCCCCAGCTCCAGACAATGTCCATCCCAATTTCCAGCTCTGACCCTGTTATGGTTTGGGTCTAGTTGTCCCCCCAAAGCCTCATGTAGGTCATGGGGAAGATGCAGCACCAGGAACAGCTAGCTGCTTGAGAGGCGTGGCCAGAGGACCAGGGCGGAGCCCGAGGGGCGGGGCCAGAGGACCAGGGCAGAGCCCGAGGGGCGGGGCCGGAGAAGCGCAAACCCTTACACTGACAGAGCGCTCTGCCCCCTGCCCCAGGCTGCGGGCTCTTTGAGGTCTGGGGTGGGCCATTCTGAACGCCAAGGCACCCCAGCCTCCCCTCAAGACCCTGTATTGCGGGGCTGCGGTGTCTGTGATTGAGGCTGTTTCCAGCAGAGAGATGTTTAGAGAAGACAGAGGCACTGACCCTCCCTCCTGAAACCTCTAGTAACTATGAGCTAAATAGACCTTTCCTTCCTCCATGTTGAGTGTCGGGTATTTGTCCCAGTAATGACAGAAGAGTCACTAAGACAGACCTTGACTGCCCTCAGGGCGTCTTAGGGTCACACTTGTGCTTTTGTGACTGCTGTGTTTCCCGCACTATGAGGTCTGTGAGGTCCCTCCATGCTACAAGTGCCAGAAGGCCCTCACGTCTGAAAGCTGCACAATATTCCACTGTCTGGACGTCGCGTCTGCTGCCCGTACTGGTGCACAAAGGTCACTGCCTCGAGTCCTTGTACCAAGCTGTGGGTGTGCCTGGAAGGACTGCTGCATAGGCAGGTGGCTCACAGTGGATCCAGCTGACCTGCCTGCTGCTGCTTTCAGTGGTCGCAGCGTTCACGCTCCGCACCAGCACGTGTGTAGCTGGAGCTGCCTCCTCGCCCTGCATCTCACTGACCCTGACAGGCGCATCTTCATTTCTCCAGAACTGGGATGCACCTGGCAGTTAACGGCCAGTCTTTGTCCTAGTTCCTCACCACTTTTTCTTCCTTTCTCATTGATTCATAAAACAGTGACCTCCTAACAACCACCGCACATGGTTTCCCCAGGCACAAGGTGTTGGAAAGGCTGCCTCAGGCTGAGTGGCAGTGAGGACCCCAGGGAGGACTCGGCTCCCTGCTGGGTGGTGACAACTCTGCTTCTCCCTGGAGGCCAAAGCCCCTGCTTTCCCCCCAGGGACAGGCGCTGCTCAGCCACTGCACTTCCCAGCTGTCGCCTGTGGTGGCGCAGCCGCCCCTCCCTCTCAGACCTGCCCTATGCATCTCTGTCCTCCTTTCCCTCCCACTTTCCTCCCACCCCTTCGCCCCTCCTGCAGACCCAGCTCCCCCCACTTCCAGGACATCTGCCCCCAAACTATTTCCTCCCCTTTTGACCCTGTCCAATGCCACCAGTCACCCTGGTCGTCACCTTCTGAGCATTTCCTGCAACTTCTACTTTTTCTCCCTTAATTTGTTTGTCTCTGCCTCCTGTCCCCAACACCCACAGCTGAATTCAGCTCTTTCCCGCTTCCTCCCCAAATCCCTGGTGTGGCCCTCTCCTTGCACCCCTCCTTCCCCCCACCCCCCAGCTTTGCCCCACCCCCTCCCAGCAGCCTATTGGCCTTGGTTGGGTGTGGGGCCCAGGGAGGGTAACCTTTCCCACACTGTGGGGACCCCAGTCGCTGTGTTCTCCAGAGGGGAACATCGCAGGCTGTGTGATGCAGGAAAGGAGAACCCAGGGAGGGTGTGGAGGGATCACAGCCCTGGTGGCTCCCTCTGAAGGAGGGACCTGGAGATTCTGTGCAGTGGAAGGCCCAGGGTGTCTGTCTGGCCTATGCCCCCTCACTTGATGAAGGGCTCCCCAGTCCAGTGTGGAGGACCGCCTGAGCAGCTCTCCTTGAAAGAAGAGCAACTGTCTCCATTTTGACTGAGCCTGACCCTATTCCCTCATATTGAAATGTACAGAGCTGGAGAGGACTTCTCATTATCCTTTCAATTGGCCTTAAGCTGCGTGTATAGGTCTAGCCGAGGTGCTGGTGGTAATTTCTGAAGATGACATGCATGTTTCCCTGATAACAAGACAAAGAGCCAGTGCTCCATGATGTCAGCTGGGATCGAGCCTCAAGACAGAGGTCATGACTTTCTGGGGCTTAAAAGATTACACAACAGAGCTAAAGCATCAGACATCCAAAATATTAGATACTAGCTCAATAGCATAATGCAAATTACTTCCTTTGTACACCTCTAAATATGGCGGAGGTGAGTGTAGTCCTCCTACCTGGCCCAGCTCACAGTGCTCATCTTCTTCCCACAATTCCCTTCAATGCTCACTTTCCCAAAATTCCTTTTCACCAGCCACTCCCCCTTCTCCAATGAATAAAGCCCGAGTGCAGCCCTGGGTCGCTCTCTTGGTTCTGGAAAGCCGTCTTCATGGCTAGACTTAGGGCCCCTTAGCTCCCCAATAATTATATATATATATATATATATATATATATATATATATATATATATGTCTTAGAGTTTTTGTTATCGCCGTGGGTTGCGCTGGGAGTGGTAGATTAGAATTAAACTGATGGAATTCCAATAACGGGTTTTAGGATTGTAAGTTTAGACTTCTTGGACTGAGACAAGAGCCAGGAAGGGGCTCCGACAGTCCAGGAGAGGGCTGTTGGCTCAGGAACTGAAAAGCCCTCATTTCTGTCTGAACACCTGGGTGCAGGGGCATAGGTCCCAGCCCAGGGCACCCTTCTCCACCCCTAGTCTGTGGAGCAGGGGTCCCCGCTCAGAGCGGCCTCCAGTCTTTGCCTCCTCTGTCAGCCAGCCAGCATCCCAGCTGGGCACAAGCGGCATCAGGGCCACTTCCACTTGTCAGGCTGTTCTGACTCCTGCCTTCGCTGGTAGCTGATCCTTAAGTTGGCCTTTGGGCTCAGCTCAGGATTCTCCACGCCACCTCCTGCGAGAAGTCTTCCTAGACTGCACGCCATCTTGCTCTGCTCACCTCACACTCTGTGCAGAGGAAGCGCATTTGTTATGTCTATACTGACATGGTGACACTAGGGAACATGGAGCTTTAGTGCATGGGGGACCTGGTAGAGCCAGGGGACACAGTAATGCAAGGAACATGGCAGTGCTGGGCTCCGTGACACTGTTGGACTGGGTGGTGCTGGTGACAGTGTGTGGCTCCCCCTCTGGACCCCCGTGCTCCCAGGAAGGAGTCCCTGCTCACCAGCGTGAGGGAGCCCAGTATCTGCAGGGGGCCTAATGACAGCAGCTTACAGGATTAGTTGGGGGGAAGAAGCGGGACAAAGCTAAATATAAAGCAGGGCAGAGACAAGAGAGGATTACATGGCCTTTCTGTGCACTACATTTTGAAAATGAGAGAGGAGTTCCTTCCTTTCGTGTGATCAGGAGCACGGGAGGGAATTGAGAGAGAGGTAAAGATCGGGTGTGGCCCAGCCACTGTGTGTCGGCAGTGGTGCCTGAGAGGAGGCTCTGTGTGGCTCTGGTACCCAGCAGCGGGAGGATGCGTCGCCTGGCGGTAGCTGCTCGACGCCAGCTTCCAGAGAGCCTTCCTCGGGTGGGAGCCCCTGGGAGATGTGTCGTTCTGAGCCTACGCGTATTTGCTCTGGGCAGGGGGCTGGGCATCCTGGGAGGACATGGTCCACCTCCCAGGCCTCGGCAAAGCTGCATGGAAAGTAGGGCTGTCTGGGCACAGAGGGCCAGGAATGGCTCCACCCACAGGGCCCAAGATGGGCTGCTGCACAGGGCAGCCACGGAGCCAGGCCTTGGGAGAGGAGGTGACAGTGACGCTGGTGGAGGAGGTGTGGGGCCAAGCAGGAGGAGCCCTAGATTGTGGGTGAAGGGCTGGGGCTTCCTCTGGGGCTGCACAAAGGTTTGGGAGCACAGGAAGCATGCAGGTGGGAGCCCTGTGGGGGCAGAGCCAAGCCCAGAGACCTAGATGGCCAAGCTCTGTGGGTGACGCTGTAGAAGTCCTGTGTGAGGCTTCAGCACCTGAGCAGAGAGAACAGATGGAACAGTGGGGCGGTGGCACCTGAGCCTCCCACAGGCTGGACACCCTGGACATAGGGTTCTGTGTCCAGTGGGCTGGGATATGCATACATAAGGCTTATTGCGGGTCGCATCAAGATTTAGGGGAACCTGAGAGCAGCATGGTCCTTCCCAGGAGCAGACGACACTTGAGAATGAAAGAAGCACCCACAGAATCCCACAGTACTGCATCCCCCTGGAAGGGTTTGGACAGCTTCTGCCTCCACCCACTGGCACTTAGAAAGATGAAGAGGGAGGCAGAGGTCCCCAGGGCCACCAGAGAGACCTCAGCAGATGCCCCAGGCCTCTGGCTCCTTGGCCAGTGCTTGCCCTGGGTTTATGGTCTTTGCTTTCTCCCCCTGCCTTTTCTATAGAAGTGTTCAGATGTCAGTGTTGACCAAAGAGGGTGAGAGAAATAGCAAGCAGAAAGAAAGGAACAGAAATTTCTGGTCCCACTTGGTACTTGGGGCTTTTGATGCACAAACTCACTGAATGATTAGAACCACTGTGCAGAGTGACTGTGGCTATTTTTGCAGATGACAACAGATCATGTCATTGCCCTCCTGTGCTGAGTAGGGAGTGGTATGGTTGGGGCTTGAACTCTCCCCCTTCCGATACCAACCTTGTGTCCTTTCTTGAAAGCTGCCTCTTCATAGTTGTGTGGGGCCCGTTCTGGGTGGCAGGGCGGGAGGGGACAGGCAGGGAATGTGAACCTGGGAGCTTCCCCTGACCTCACTCTCCCATTGTGCTTACAGCTGCCAGGGCCTCGGCATCATGAACGGTGGCGACCTGAGGGACGGCCAGACCGCCAGCCACCGCGAGTGCCTCTTACCTTCTGTGGCTCACACTCCCTCCATCACCCAGGTCATACCAGCCAAGAAGGTGACCTTCCTCAAGCGAGGGGACCCCCGGTTTGCTGGGGTGCGCCTGGCTGTCCATCGGCGGGCCTTCAAGACCTTCAGCGCCCTGATGGATGAGCTCTCCCAGCGCGTGCCTCTGTCCTTCGGGGTGCGCTCTGTCACCACGCCCCGGGGTCTGCATGGCCTCAGTGCGCTGGAGCAGCTGCAGGACGGTGGCTGCTACCTCTGCTCTGACAGGAAGCCTCCCAAGACCCCTCGGGGGCCAGGCCGGCTGCAGACGAGGAGCCCCCCAGCTGCACAGTCCCTGGATACAGAAGGTGGGCGTGAGGCCCCTGGAACGTCCTCTTCCTGCAGGGGTCCCACAGCCTCGAGGAGGGTAACGCTGATTAGGAACGGAGATGCCAAACACCAGCAGACGCTGCTTCTCAGCCACAGAGACGCCAGGAGCCGGACAGCCTTCCTCAGCCTGGCGTCAGAGCTTCTGCGCTTTCCTGTGAAGCAGGTGTACACAGTCAGTGGACGGAAGGTAGGAACATGGCCCCAGGGTCCCTTGAACGAGGCCCCGGGAGCAGGGTGTGGTGGCACATGCTCAGAATGCCAGTACTTTAGGGGGCTAAAGCAGGAGGATCACCAATCCAAGTCCAGTCTAGGCAATTTAGCAATTTATCACAATAAATTGTCTCAAAATAAAAAGTATAGCATGGGCTACATGATGTAATTTCAGCACTTGGGAGGATGAGGCCAGAGAATTGCTATGAGTTCAAGGCCACCATGGGCTACATAATGAGTTCAAGACCAGTCTAAGCTTTCAGCAACACTTTGTCTCAAACAAACTAATATGCACCCTGGCTGGGAATGTAGCTCAGGCTCTGGGTTCAATCCTTGCTACCACACATGCACACACACGCGCGCACGCACACACACCCCTTGGCATAGAAGATTATTCTTGATTGCCCTATTACTAATTAAAGGTATAAAGGATGGGGACATCCAGCAGATCAATGACTCCAACAGACAGTTGCTACCTACATTCTAGTTTCTGTTTGGCGCACTTGGTAGCTGCAGACTATTCCTGTGGGAGCTCTGGTAGGGAACAGAAACTCAAGGTCACTTCAGCAGAAAGCCCTGTTAGGGGTTTCCCGATCCCTCAAAGCTGGAGCGTGAACCCAAAAGCCCAGTCTGCAAGGGCAGCTGGCTGACTCTGGGGAAAGCAACTGTGAAGGCTGAGCTGGGAGCACTTCTGGCGAGAGAGGGCGGCAGCCAGGCTCAGAGTGCTGGGCTCAGAGCTGCCACGGAGGTGGCTGCAACTGGACCCTCAGGACTGCTGGGGGCCAGTGTGACACCTCTGCTGCTGCTGCTGCCTCCCAAGTCCCACGGGCCCACCTTACTGCCGTGTCAGCCAGAAACAGGACAAAGTGGGGTTGACTTTGCTTGCGTCTGGTTGAGGGGAATCTAACCTGCGTCCAGCCCTAACTGTGTAGAAGGCCTGTGAATGTAGGTGTCACCTTCCCAGAAACTGCAGAACACAAATTTCCATCAAAAGAAGACAGAACAGAGGACAGAAGTTGACTGGCCGCCTAATCCAGTCTTCCCCGGTCGAAGCCTGTAGCTACGGGGTCCTGTCTGCAGCATCTCACCAGTGCTTCGTCTACACACATGGCAGTAGCAACATGCCTGCCGTGGAGGGTGTGGCTCTCCTCCCGACAGCATTCACGTTCTCTCCCAAAGCCACATCACCTTTATGCCAACGGTCACAAACCCAACCCAATGTCCTCTAGCTTAAGTCTATTGGAGTCCACAGCTATCAAAATACCTTACACAAAGTTATTAGGGAATTAAGAGCAAAAATAGAAAATTAGCTTAAATAGGAAATACCTGAAAGAGCTGTGGGGACCCCTCCACCTTCTCCTCCAGGGCCACTGGAAGGGCTGAAGATCTTCTGCTGCCCAACCTGAGTTGCTTCTGCTTTCCATCAGCTGATTGTGGCTCTGTACAACACACCTGCAGCCCAGCCAAGTGAGATAGTGAAAGGGGCCCTGCTCGCTTCAGGCCCTTCCACCCCAGCACACGGCCTCTGGAGACACCATGCTCCTCAGGGGCTACCCATCGGAAGCATGCATCACATCCTGAGGGACAACAGCTCAACAGCCTAGGCTGGTGGTTCTCAGCAGAGTCCACCAGGCAATATTTCCACTGTCATACACGTTTTGGCTGTTTGGGGTGATGAGGGATGTGGCTAGGCAGCAAATTGCCTGGGTGTCCTTGCCCTGTCCCATGTCTTCGCCTATAAAATCTGTTCTTTGGACAGAAGGAAGTTTCCTGGATGTGGCAGCGATGAGATGGTGTTCAGTAAGGGGATGAGTGGTGATGAAGGATCAATGGGAGGCGAGGGACAGTCTCCACCCAAAGTCAGCTTCCTTCTTAGGAAATACAAGTTTCTGACTGTCTCCCGGATACAAGGGTTCAGGGCCAAGAGCTCCATCCCAGGTGGCTGGTTGTGTCCCTCAGGCATGATGCAAGCCAGTTTAGCGTTAGTCTGCTCTTGGCAAATCAGGCTCTGAGAAGAACAACAGGCAGATCCACAGGAGTGAGGCAGGGCTGATGCTACTGGTTTGTGTAGCACTGCCGCCCTGCACATTGACTGAGCTGCCTGGGGGCCTCTGGGAACTGGTGTGACTGACACTCACCAAGCAGGCCAACTTGCCTACAGATTGTCCCCTTCAGTGAATGCTCATATAGGACACAAATGTTCTTGTCACCTGGACCTTTCACCAGGAGGAATCCTTTCACCACTCTTCTCTAGGTTTCCTTGTCACCAAGGATGTCTGCCTTCCAAGTCCCAAATTATCATATGGAACCATTACCCACTCCCCATAAGTGGCTACAGTATATCTTGCCATTTTTTTTCCTCCAAAAAAAGCAGTCATGCCTGTAATCCCAGCACTTGGGAGGCTGAGGCAGGAGGATCAGTGCAAGTTCGAGTCTAGCCTGGGCTACAAAAGTGAGGCAAGGCCAGCCTGAACTGCACAGCGAGACCCTGTCTCAAAAAAAAGCAGTCAACACAATCACATTGTCCCCTGGGTTTTCTTTCCCTGCCACCCTTCGTGGCTCCTGAACAGGTACTTTATGTTGCCATGGCCAACTTTGGATCCCATCAGCAGACCCTACAGCCCTCTGTGACCCAGATTACATGTTTGGTCAACTGATCCAGGGAATTCCCTGAGGAAGCCACAGGTGCATGCTGAGGAGAGGCAGCCTCATGGAAGGTGCAGGTGAGTTGGGGAGCAGGTGCCATACCACCTGCTTAGTGATGCACACATGGCTCAGGGCAAGCTTCGTGAGCCTGAGCAAGTGTGTGTCACCACCACCTGACAACCAAGTGCTTGCCATACCTGTGTTATGGACCATGTAATGCCCACTCAGCTTAAATACAGCATCGTTCAAATCGGTTGCTATACCTAAATAGCTAAAATCCTCAACAGATCCTTTGACGGTGGTCATGGAAGCTCCAAGTGTGTTGGTTGTCCTCGCATGGAGAGTTGAGATGCTGCAACTGCTACTACAAAGGCTAGAGGCAACCAGCCCAGCATTAGTCCTTGTCATTGTCAGCCACATCCTCATAGACCACTGTGGTAGCCAGTGGGAGCCAAAGTCCATCAGAAGTGACCACAGAAGAATCTACTTTGTCGCAGTGTGCTATGGCATACCTGTGCCCCACTGTCACTGGTTTACCACCACCTTCAAGCCCAGCCTTCAGTCTCAGACTTCATCCTAAAGTCCACTACCTGCAACCAGCTTTTGCTCCACACGTTGCACCTGGCGTGGTTCAACACAGAAAGCAGATTTCTCCCTCAGTAGCTTATGAGGAAAGAAATTCTGTACAGAGAGCTTTTGATGTCTCCAGACTCAAGAAGAACTGGGGGGAGGGGCGGCTTGGTTCCTGGGGGAGAAGATTCCTAGAACATCCCTGAATTAATCCATCACAGCAACACCCCTGACACAGTCAAGAAAAAATGGCTTCTTGGGTGGTGACCACTGGAATGACTGGGTTTGGTATCTGCCTGTGGTTGCTGTAGTCTAGCAGGAGAAGCTGACGTGCACAACTGTTGACATTTGGAAGCCAGTAGGACAAAGAGTGTGGCTTTTGCCACGGCAGCTGTATACCCTTCTCTGCACCTTTGACCTTTTTTGCTTGTGGCTATGGTGAAAAATCAAAAGGAAAAATGGCCTTTGCTTCACTGCCATGTCCCTGCCTTAAGTGTATGGTGATTCTTAGCTTTAAGGGAAATGGGGAAGTGGGATTTTGGCTTTGTAAGCTGTGCCTTATTGGAAAGCACTCAGAAAAAGAGTGCCTGGGAGATGGCAGCCTGGAGGGAAGCATCTACCACACATATTCATAGGGCAGCTACTACAGGTGAGAAGAGTGGGGCACAGAGTTAAGTATTTCTTCCATAGTTGCATAGTTAGCAAATGATGGCACAGCCATCAGTAATGCAGAAATGCCCTAGAGTTACGGAGCATGCACACCATGTAGAGTACACAGAGTAAGGCTAGGTCCCTGTCTCTGGTTAGCTCACAGATTAGGAGATTTGGTGAGGGGGAGACCTGTCACAAAATGGTATTAATAGGAGAAGAAGATATCAGGACATGTTCACCTAGACCTACTGCAGAGCTCTGAGGGCTTCTGTGGAAAAGATCTTAAATTAACTCCTCCCCAGACAGAGCTGAGCTGTGACTATTAACTTTCGTGTCCTCTCCTGCATGTACTCTTGATAGTGCTCTTTTTTCCCTATACGTCACATGTCCCTTAGGGATGGGTATGCCATTTAGACCCCATTCTGTCTTCCTCTCTGGGGAATCTGATTCCCTGGAAGAATTGCTATATCTTCCCGTTGATAGACTCAGGCCATGTTTGTATTTTTGAGGAGGATTAGAAATCTCATCAATCAATAAAAAGAAATCTTAATCAAAGAAGGAATGCACCCAGAAGTTGAAAATGCACTTCTAGCTAACCGGGCTGAAAGGTCTGGAGTACAACAAACGTATGCATCACTTTAGGGGGAAAAGGTGTAAGAGTTCTTGCTTTCATCTCCTTTTTACTGAAAAAGAACGTGTTCTGCAGCCCAAAGATGGAGCCGCAGCTCCCAGTGCCGCCCTTTGTAGGGTGTTGTCCCCATGACAGCGGTGCAAAGCCTCACACACACCGGCAGGAGGAGAGTTTTCTAAAAGCTGAGGTCTGATTCAGGAGTGGACAAGGATACACGCTGCTGCTCAGTATTGGGGTGAGTGGGTGGTGGGACCCTGACACCACAGGAAAAGCCAGGAAAGAAAGGAGAGCGCAGCTTTACTCTCTCCATCCTGTGGGAGCAGGGGCAGAGCTAAGGGCTGCACCAAAACCCTCTGAGGTTGTACTGAGAATCCCATCAGGAAGGAGAGCGCACCTGGGAAAAGCACGGCAAGGCGGGTCAGTTTCTGCATTGAGGCTGGGGCGCTGGGGGCGCCGCATCAGGAGGAGCAGACTCCGTGCGGTGGACGCGTGGTGTGGAGGCAGCTGGAGGCCTCTGACCACTTTTCCATCCCAAGTGAGCTGCCGTCGAGGCTCCCATCCGGAGCGATCTGGAAGAGGTGTCCGGCTAGGGGTGGCAGTGTCAAGGGGAGTGGGACAGAAGTCAGCAGAGGCTAGAGCCACAGGGCTTCTCCCCAGGTTCCTGACTGTGCCCTGCCGCCCCCAGGTGGACCCTCTACAGGTGCTGCTGCGCGGCCCCTCAGTGCTGGTGTGTGCTGGGAATGAGGCCTTCAGACCCCCTGCGATGGACAGCGCCCAGAGAGGCCGGGCAGAAGCTTTATCTGCGCTGACTTCAACCAACAAAAACAGTGAGTTGGTTTGGGGTTTCCTCATCTGATGTGCATGGGTGAGCATTTCCATAGGGGTGCACAGGTGTCTCGCACAATTCAAGAAAGGGCTCTCTGGCCCCAGTTCCTAGGGATCCAGTCATTCTGGGACACCTCTTACCCTTTCCTCACTATCAGCAGCCTTACCTGGGTTATGAGAAGGCACGGCACTGTATTTAGAGGCGTCAGGAGATAAGGAATCTCGAGCTCCACATTTCTAGGGTCTAAAACCACTTCTACTAAGAACCACAGAGGGCAAAGGCTTGGCACACAGTGGTCGCAGCCTCTGAGAGCCATGCACAGTCTAGCCCGGGAGATGACATGAGAGAGCATCTAGGGCCCAGAGTGTGCCAGGCTGCTTTCTTCTGTCCCCAAAGAGCCCATCTTCTCCCCCTTCTGGCTAGTATGCAGGCAGAGCTCTCAGGACCTGGCATTGTGAGTTCAGGCCCTTCGGGGGGTCATTTATCAGCTCCTGTGGGTGCTCCGTCACGGGCATCAGCCCAGTCAGGCCTGCAGGGGACGGTGATGGAGTCGGGCTCCTGTGCTGGAGGTGAACCTCACCCCCACTGGGCCTGCCTCTGAGTCTTTCTTTCTTTCTTTCTTTCTTTCTTTCTTTCTTTCTTTCTTTCTTTGACTGGTGTGGTATGTGGTGACAGGGATCGAACCTGAGTCCCCTGCACCTGCCTAAGCTTGCCTAAGCCAGTACTTTAGACTGCTGAGCTATTTTGCGAATAGCAACCTGTCAGCGCACGGCAATGGCATGTGCTTCATCTGTGTGGCAAGGCATAATCCAAAGCAATCTACATCTGAGCATGCAGCCAATCCCAACACTGTGGGAAGCTGAGGCAGCAGGATCAAGAGTCTGAGCCTAAGTTGGACATCTTAAATTCAGTGAGCTCTTGTCTCAAAAAAAAAAAAAAAAAGAAAGAAAATTAAAGTTTAGTTTAGTGCAAAGGCACTGAATTCAATCCCAATACTGCCTGGCAAAAGGAAAGAAGAAAAATGAACCTATTAAACTCACACTGTGCTTCTACAGTTAAGGATTCAGCTTTGCCTGAACCTACCGAGCTCTGTGCAGCTGGAGACAGTGGAGACATGGGACACGGAGGTGGCGGGAGGCTCCTCATCCACCTTGTCCACCTGGTGCTGCACAGTGGCTCACGCGCTCTTCCTCTTTTCCTTCCCACCACCCACCAGGTTGCTGGGGGCCCAAGGCCAAGCCCAGCGTGATCCACTCCAGGTCCAGGTCGGGCAGCAGGCCACCTCAGTCCTTGCTGTCAGCGAGGTCTGAGCTCAGCGAGCCCCCAGCATCCCAGCCTCGTGCCTGGATGAGGACTTCCCCATCTGGCCCCTTGGTGACCAGTGATGATGTGGAGAAGAAGGTCCACGTGAATGAGGACGGCAGCCTGTCTGTGGAGATGAGAGTCCGCCTCCACCTCCCGGGTGAGGAAGCTATGCTGTGGTCCCAGAGAGTGGGGCAGACCAGAGGGGAGGGCCTGGGCCCGAAGGAGCTGGGCCACGGCCGCTGCAGATGGGAGGGCCACCCTTGGAACAGCCTGGAGTCTGGGGCCAAGGGACCAGGTCTCTGCGGGGCAGAGTGCCATGGAGCCTTTGAAGGAAACCCACAGCCACCGTCCAGCTGTGAGATCTGGAGAAACCCCCTATGTGCTCCCCAGGTTGAGAAGCCCATGCCTCGGAGGAGGTCAGGTTGGGGTCAGGGCTGGAAGAGGCGCAGCAAGGACTGCCGCAGCCCAGCCTCCAGTGCTGAGCGCCCACAAGGCTCTGACCCCGACTCCTGCAGCCCCAGAACCCCCGAGGGCCACGCAGGCAGTGACAGCCCATGCCTGGCCTCTGAGACTGCTTCCCCGAGCTGGGCTGAGAGAGAAGCTGAGGAGGCTCAGTGCCTGGAGGGACTGCAGCTGCTGGGCTGGGAGCAGCAGAGCCATCAGACCTCCAGGACTCATGCTGCGGCAGGGGCCCGTCCTGACTCTTCAGCCACTGCCAAGGCCCACGAGGAGTCTGGAAAGTGGGAGGGCCAGCAGTGGAACAGCCTGGACCAGGAGAAGGCCATGACCACCCAAGGGAAGGCCACGCATGGTGACAGCTCCTCTCCCTCGTCTCCAAACATCAAGGACTTACAGATGGAGCAGCACAGACAGGGCCCTGGGTGCCAGGAGGCCGTGAGTGGGCCTGGGACGATGCTGCCCTTGGCTGAGGAAGTTTCCCTCCCACCTCCGGGCTGTGCCCCATCAGCCCTGCAGGAGAAGAAAAGGCCGCAGAGCCCAGGGAGTGCTGCATGCGCTCCCAGCTCTCCCAGGCCCCACCTGGCGGCCCAGGGAGGGCCCGCTGCGCTGTGTCCCCGCTGCAGGAGCAGGCACTGCCCCACCGACTCCCTGGAAACCCCGCTAGAGTCAAGGCCTCCAAACGGAGGAGGCCCCTGCCCAGGGGGCCCAGTGCCACGATTTTCTCCCAAGTCAGCCAGCCCCAGAAGACGGGCCTCAGGGAACCCACAGTCACAGTACCCTGGCTGTCCTGACCCCCAGGATGCAGCAGTAGCCAGCAGGGCTGTCATCGCCTCTGCCTCCATGAGTGGCTCCGACAGGGTTTCCAGTCTCTGCCACCCTAGGGCCTGCTCTGCAGAGTCCACGGGGGATGCTGAGTGCGAGGTGCACTTCTCACCACCCACATCTGCCCACACCCGGAGGGCCAGCAGCCTGGGGGATGAGACAGGCAGCACCTCCAGGCCCTTCCTATGTGGATGGCCCAAGGGAGCAGAGCCAGGAGCTCGCCACAACTGCAGCAGCCCACAGACCGGGGCATGCCCTGTCCTGGGGAGCCCCAGGGGTCACACTGAGGCCTGCTGGGCCAGCAGTGGGTACTGCCCCACACCCCCCCAGGGGCAGCCCTGCACCAAAAGGCACCCTTCGAACTATGGTGGTCACCAAAGGGCTGGTGAGACAGGAGAAGAAACACTGCAGAGGGTGCACACACTGTCCCCAAGTCCTAAACCAGGGGCGATGGGGAGGATAGTCAGGGGAGCAGGAAGGAGCCCCAGCCCTGGGGCTGGGACGGACACCCAGGAGCCACAGGAAGAAGGCAGCGTGACACCCAGCGCGTTGCCCCACACCTCTCCAGAAGCCGTGGTTCGTGAATGGCTGGACAACATCCCAGAGGAGCCCATCTTCCTGAGATATGAGATGGTGGACAGGTCCACACCTGTGGCCCATGACAGCCTGGGAGGTGCTGAGGAGGATGCTGGTGATATCAGACAGCAGGTTTCAGAAGGCGACCCTGATGAGCACCCAGCACAGGACCAAGGCCTCCCAGGGACTGTGGGTGTGGACCCTGAACTGGGAGATGGTCTCCGCCAAGCCACAGATCTGGATGAAGAGCGCAAGGCCGCCGCAAAGGCTGGGGTAGGGAGTGGCGCCCCTGTGGGCTGCGGGGTGACGCCGTGTGCCCTTCCTGGCAGGGTTTCTGCCTCCACGCAGATCATGAAGGCGCTGATGGGGTCCAAGCAGGGCCGGCCCAGCAGCCTCCCAGAGCTGTCGGTCCCGATGGCCCAGAGGCTCAGCCGGTCGGCAGAGGCCCTCATTGCCTGCCTTGCGGGGCTGCGCTTCTTTGACGATGCCCTCGGCTCACTGCCAGACAAAGGGAGGTTCGAAGACTCCCCTCAGTACCAGGAGCTGCTGGGGCTCTCTCAGGGCCTGTGGCTGGGCTGTGACATTGGACAATGCCCATTAGACTTGGATCTCAAGGAGCTCACCGCACGCCAGGCCCTGCTGGTCTCTGAGGACTTCACGCCCACCTCTTCCTCCGGGGTGGACATCAGCAGTGGCTCTGGAGGCTCGGGAGAGAGCAGTGTGCCCTGCATCATGGATGCCACCCAAGTCCCTAAGCAGAAGGAGCAGCCCCTGCAGATTTCCTCCCAGAGGCCCAATTCCAGAAGCTCGGGGCACCCAGAACACAGGACAAAGCCACAGCAGAGCTGTTCCATGGCCTCGTCTGACTCCCCGGTGCAGGAGAAAGTTGGGAGCAGCAGCGGAGATCAGACCCGAGGCTACGACCTGGGACAACTGGACAATGACCCGGAGCCAATCATTGAAAACAGGACACAGGAGGAGAGGAGACAAGCAGAGGAGACAGAAGAGAGAGAAAGACCCCAGGAGGAGGGTGTCCAGGAGGAAGGGCTTCCAGAAGAGATCAGAGTCCAAGGGGAGGAGGAAGACAGGGGGAAAGACCCTCCCTCTGCAGCCCTGGGTCTCCCAAGAAGAAGAGAACAGCCCACAGAGTGCCAGCTCAGCCAGGGGCCCTCAGATGCCAGTGAGAGTCACCATGACCTGGACTCAGAGCCTGCTCTGGAAGAACAGCCCAGGGCAGCTGTGCTGGGCTGGGAGCAAGCTCGGGCCCAGTCTACCCCTGACACTGTGGGGATGAGCCTGCCCAGGGCTCGCACAGCGTGCCTGGACCCCGACCCCACGTGGGTGTCCAAGCTGCTGAAGAAGATGGAGGAAGTCTTCATGGCTCACCTGGCCAGTGCCCTGGCTGAGCTCCGAGCCCACTGGAGCTTGCAAGATGACAGCCTGCTGGACCAGATGGAGGCCCAGCTTCAGCAGGATGTGGGCCTGCGGCTCCAAGACAGTGTGAACAAAGAGCTCCAGAAGATCTGGAGCCGGGTGGGAAGGATGGCCCGGGGGCCACCCAGGGAGGCCCTCAGGGGACAGGAGTCTCTGCAGGCTGAGCAGCGCAGGCATCGCCTCTTGGACCTGCGCAACCACTCAGCCTTCCAGGAGCAGAACCACAACCAGGAGCTTCTGCTCCTCACCCGAGAGGATAGGCCCAACCTCAGCACAGTCCTGGGGCCTGGGATGGATGAAGGTGCTGAGGTGGACGAGTTCTGCCCCTGTGAGACCTGCATGAGGAAGAAGGTAACTCCCAGGTTCCCAAAGAACACCACAGGGGCTGCCAGAGCACCTGTTAAAATAGCCTTTGATCTACAGCAAATTCTGCAGCAGAAGAGAGCAGAGACAGCAGAGGGAATCCCAGGGAAGACAGGAGCCAAGTGGCCTCAGGGGGGCCCCACTGTCCAGGGAGAGTGGACAGGAGGGGAGGAGCTGGGCTTGGCCTGAGGGACCGAGAGGCAAAGCAGTGGCTCCAAATTTGGGGAGACAGAGGGCACTGGTGACCAGGAAAGGGAGGAGGAAGCAGCGGTGTGCGAGAGGGGAGCGAGAACCCACACCGGTGTGGGCAGCACTCTAGAGGAGGAGGCCCAGGGGCTGGAGAACCACACGGCTGAGCAGAAAGGAGCCACTCACAACAGCCCCAGGGACAGGGACACTCCGGAGGCTGCAGGAGGACGGGGCAGTGGCGCCAAAGCCGCAGGACAGCAGCAGTCTGAAGGAGGGCATGACAGTGAGAAGGAAGGTGGCCCTGACCTTAGCATGGGACAGGGTGGGACAGGGGAGGCTTCCGGAAGCAGCAGCCTAGACCAGGAGGCGGGGCCACGGACTCCCTTGGCCCTGGCCAGGGGCGCCCCACACCAAGGACCAGGCCCCCAATCGTCCCTGGGCTGCTGTTCCCAGATCTCTCAGAAGGGATTAGAGGACCAATCAGGCAGAGACCTCGGATGCCTGGAAGCCCCGCAGGTCAAGGGGAAAGTGGCCACCATGTATCCGGCCTCTGAGGATGAAGGGTCTCCTTCAGACCCAGGGACTCCAGAGCCTGGGGCAGGCGAAGGCTGCCGCACTCTTGGAGAAGACCAGAAGGCAGCTGGAGGCCGTGCCTGCAGCCCGGCTGGGGACAGGTCAGATGGCTTCGGCCAGGATGACTTAGATTTCTAGGCATCAGGCAGTTACACAACCGCTAGCAGTGGGGATCGGTTTTGAGGTTTTGAGATTTTATCTACAAACTTGAGCGTAGCTCTGAACAAAGGCGAACTTGGAGGCTTTGCCAAAGGCACAGCCCACCCCATGCCATGCCTGGGGACTGAAGTCTGGATGGGGACAGCCTTTCCCTCCCCCATCCAGGGGAGAAGGCGTGGGCGGGAGCCGGTCTGCTGGGCCGTGGGAGCCCAGGGAGCTTAGAGGCCCGCTGGAAGCCTCCCATGGGGGACTGTAGGCCAGCTTTGGCGAGCGAGGGCTGCCCTTGTCCTTGTCCCCATGGACCTGCTGTGATGGCCTCCCCAGCTTCTCTTGGCACTCAGCTGGTTTGACTTGGGGGGGACTTTCACTGGTCTTGAATGGTCTGGGGACTGTAGATACAGGTAAATGTTGTCCTCAGCCCAGACTCCCTGTGTTTTCTCTTAATTCATATACAATTCTTTGTAACAGGAAAATGCAAAATAAGTAAATAAACAATAAATAAGCACAGCAGGAAGAAGGGGCAAGAAGCACTTGCTTGTAATTCTGCCCAACAGAGACAGCTTCTGCTAGCAAACTGGCATATTCCCCTCCCGCAGTTTTGTAAGCATTCCATAGTTGGGATTATTCTTTGCACAGCATTTATATTGCTTTACTTTTTTACAGAACGCTTAACTATATAACAATTTCCCCGTTTATCATGAACCTTTTTAAGTTTTGTACTGTAGCCTTCACATTGAGCTATATTCCCATCTCTTTTTATTTTTTATGTTGGGATAGAGTCTTGCTAAGTCGCCCATGCTGGGCTTGAACTTGTGATCCTTCTGCCTCAGCCTCCTACATAGTTGGGATTACAGGTATGTTCTTCTTGCCAGGCTATCAACCTATCTTTTGATACCGGAAGAAAATTGCGTTTTGAGAATTTAAAAACTATATTTCAGCACCTCCCTATAGCTGACTACATTTCTATTACTCTGTTCTTATAATTTTTTTTCCCCTGAATTCCTGGTTGTTTTCTTAGGACAGATTCTCAGGAAGTATGGAATTATTTGGTACAAGAAGATCAATATTTTTTTTTTAAAGAATCTGTATTCTTTTTTTCTTTTCTTTTCTTTGGTATTTATTTATTTGTTTGTTTCTTTATTTTATGGCTGGCTCAGCCTGCCCTGGTAGTGGGGCTGGTACAGCATGTGGTGCTGGGGATCGAACGGGCAGTCCCTGCCGTTGCCTGAACTTTCCTAAGCAGGCGCTTTAGACCACTGAACCATCTTGCCAGCCCGAAGATCAATATTTTTAAGGTTTTTCATATACATAAACTAATTTTTTCCCTAAAAATTAGTACTAAATTACATTACCTGGCTCACCACATGCCTGTTGGTATTTGGTATTATCATTAAAAATGAGAAATTACTTGCTAATTTTATGGGCAAAAAAAGCACTTCGTTTTAATGTGGTACTATTTTAGATATATTTCATTGTAATGAAGTTTATTATTTTCTTAGGGTTTGAAAAATATTTGTATATAAATGATAAGTGTATGCCTTTTATCCATTTTGCCACTGAGCTCTTAGCTTTATGTTTTCTTAATGAATTGATTTGCCTGTGCCCTTGGTCAGTTTTTCAAAAAATGCTGTGTATTATTTTTGAGATTTAAAAAGCAACCTGTGTCTATAACATTCAGAGGCAGCCTGGGGCTGGGTGCTGTCTGGACGGGGTTCCTGGGGGGCAGAATCCCTCTGCATGGCTCTTACCCACTTCCCCACCGGAAGGACGATTCTCAGATCCAGGTTCATGAAAAAAAGGCGTCAGTGCTGAAGAGCAGGGCTTGGCTCCTGGGCATTTAAGAGCACCCCTCAGAGTCAGCCAGGGAGTGCTGTTGGTCACGTCACAGGACGAAGAGTGGCTAAATGAGATTTCAATGTTTTAGATGTCTACACAGGGGACGCTTTTAAGTTTTTGTAATAAAGACAACGGTTGTGCATATATGCATGCATCTGGGCTCATGCGCATTTTGAGGGAGGGTGTTGCCGGATACTGAGTTAGCGTCTGAGCATCTGTAGCTATCGACTGCCTGAAAGGTAGGTGGAAATGGCACACCCAGGGGCCACTCATCCAGTGCAATGGAAAAATGACATCTTAGCTGGAAGCCATGGGGGGACAGGTGGCAGTGTGGGCTGTCTGGACGTGGTGGCGCAGGATATACTTGGCACTGCATTCAGCAGGCACCTCTGCTGTGACTTGAGGTCCGCAGTCCTCTCCCAAAAGACTTGGATGCCCTTGGTTCACTCCCTGCTGCCCCCTTCAGCACCAGGGGTAGCTGACCTGGCACCTGTGACCTGGGACTTCATAAAATGGCATCTCCTGTCTCTACTGAAGGCCGCGGTGGAGGGAGCAGGCCACCAGCCTCGAGGTGCTCCAGTTTGAACTCCGTGAAATGAATCAGAACACAGGGACAACAGCACACAGGAAACTCCGATGTTTTAGACAGAGCTGCCCCGAGTTCCACCTCCACTGCACCGTGGGTACTGTTACCAGGCTGGGTGCTTCACAGAAGCCATGCAGCAGCGTCTTCCCAAAGCCTCCATCACGTGGGCAGGCAGGCATCACCGTAGCCACCTCCCAGAGGTGAAGACACCGAGGCACAGAAACTGAGGGACGTAAACTTGCCCAAGTTCACACAGCAGGTGAGGGACAGAGCTGGAATTTATACTCAGCTCTTTCAGACTCTGAAGCCCACATCCTTTTCCACTGTGTCTCTTCCCCCATTTCAGTTCAGCTCTGTGGATAAATACCTTGGCTAAAGGTGGTCAGCACTACGCTGAACAGATGTAATGCAAAATCATGAAGGCTTAGGGAAGTAAATTCGGTGGCGTTTTTCCACTCAGCTGATTGCGCTGTGCGCTCAGGGACGCACTGCCTCTGGACCAACATCAGGAGCAGCCACCATGTGGCTCTGTAAAGCTGAGGGTTACCCCAAAAACCTGTCTGTCTCTGGGACTCTCCTCTTGGTAATAAACGCACTCACTTTGAGCCCCAATATGTCTGCCATTTCTATTTAAAATGTCTGCTGTTAGTGGACAACTCTGCTTTCTTGTGACTTGGAGATAAGGGGTTTCGTGGCCGGGGGGATCACATCTCTCCTTCCCACCCTTTCCATGACACCAGCATGCTTGTCAGTTTGCTGTAGTCCAGCACCTCTTGAAAAGCCTGGCATGGAGGTAGCCTTAGCCAGTCCTGAATCCCTCCTCGGGTCACGTGTCACTGCAGATGCTCTCCACGTGCTTACAGTCTCAGTGATAATCCTTATTTGCTCCCTGAATGATGGGGGGAAGAAAAAAGCCTTCACCCTATCCTTGTTGTCCAGCTGGTGGGGATCAGAGATTCCAGCCCACAAGGACCACCTTTTCGGTGGCTGAGAACCACAGTCCAAGACTGACTTCACTGGTCTGATCAGGGCTCCAGCCCCACTTCCCTCAGAGCTTTCAGAGGCTTAGGATGTCTCACTGTAGTTGGCTCTACATCCTTCTGGTACAGCCATCTTAGAGAAGAGAACCCACAGCTGTGTAGTGGCCAGGCCCTGACAGCAGATCTTCCTCCACGTTTCACTTAGCATCCCTCAAGCAGAGCTCAGAGAGGCCCTCCAGGTGACATAGCACACCCTGAGTCTGTGTGCTGCTCCTGCGGGTTGCTGCCTTCCTCCTCATCAGATCCCTGCATCCGAGTGTCCCCCAGAGACAAACATCATCTCCACTGGGCCCTTGCAATAGCGCCAGGGCAAGGAGACCTGCACTCCGTGGCACATGGACCTCAGCCGGTGTAGAGCTTGCTGGGAAGGTTACAGACCACGACCATTTGAAGTTTCCAAGGTAGCAAGCATGAACATCACACAGAGAGCTCTGTTAGCACTGGCAGGGCTGCGTATGAAATCTGGCCCAGGCGTCTGAAGCAGGGCCAGAAAGCAGCCTCTACAGGCAGCTGGAGGACAATGGGCTAAAAGGAAAATGGCCTGCATTTGACAGGTGGAGCTTCGGCCCTGCAGGACCGGGAATGCTTGGAGAGAGCGATGGTCTCTCACCAGCTCAGTCCCACCAAAGACACCTGCACGTGGCTGCACACTCTAAGAAGTGTGCAACGCACACACGTCCACCACTCACCCATGCTCCTCAAGCAAGCATATGCAAATACAACTCACACAAATATTACATGCATGCATGCACAGGCTCACCCACAGGCAAACACCTATGTGCACACTCACACTGCTCTCACATGCATACATGCTCTCATGCACACACATGCTTATATATGTGCAACTCACACACACTTAACACTGGCGATGCTCCCATATGGACATGTACACGCATGCGTGATGCACACACACATACATGCACATGCACACCCCCACACACATGCTCACTGCCGTGTAGCACAGACACACAGAGTCAGCTTGCTTACTGTCCCTCATTATAGACTCGCCCCAAGGGACAGCATGGGTCAGCCAAGTCAACCCCTCTCTACCTCAGTCTCCTGAGAGGCAATTAGGTGAGTAAAGTTCAGTCTCCCTCGCTGACCTTCTCTCCTGCCCCCATGTCCAGGGGCCTAACTGGCAGCCTGGGTCCCTGGGGCCTGTGTAAAGGGCTCACTTGCCCAGGATGCATGGGCAGGGCTGCCAGCCCCCTGAGCTCTGTGCCCTTTCACTGACCAGATTGGTTTCAAGCCCTGTGCTAGGTGTCAGCCAGGTCCACCCCCAGGAAGCAAAGGTGCCTGTCTGAGTCCAGCCCCCCAGGGTGCCTGGTGCTGTGCTCTCCCTCAGGAGCTGGCACCACCAGCTTCTGCCTACCCTGAGAGGAGGCTGCAGTGCCACCCAGGACTGCACCTGCTGTGCTGCGTCTCCTGGCTCCTAGGCTGTGGGACCTGGCTGGGAGTGCTCAGAGCCTATGCAGCGGTCTGCAGCTGAGACAGAGCCCCGTGGACATGGGACCCTGAGCCCCCAACAGCAGCTGCTCTTTTCTAGACAGCAGGAGTGTTCCTATCTTGGTCAGCAGGGTCAGAGTGGCCTGCACTCCTGATGACCTTTGTGCCATCTCAAAGACCGCTTTCCTTTCCTGCCTCCTTGCCCAGCTCTGGCTCCCTGCGGGGGAGATGCAGGCGTCCATCACACCCTCTGTTCCATTTCCTAAAAGCCCCATCCGTGCTCCTGCCCCTTCTGCACCTGCCCAGGTCCTTCCTGAGCTCCCAGATACCTTGTGCTTACAGACACTCAAGGCAGGACTTCCACAGCCTGCTCCTGGACCTTCCTGAGAGGAACAACCTGTGTGTTCCCTTCCCTGTAACCATCTGGTGTCAAAGTTGCATCTGGGGACGCAGCCACTCCTGCCGGTTGGCTCAACTCCTTACCCCTTTTTCTTTCTCTGTCTCTCTTCCTCCTTATGCCCTGCCATTTCATAGCAGGAATGAGCTCTGAAGAAGGCCCTGGATAGACAGCTATGAGGCTCCAGTGCATCTGCCATTCCTACTAACCCAACACCCACAAGCTCACACCAGCCTGAACTTCACGGACAAGCTCTAGAGAGGCGCTTGTCCCCTCCTTCCTTTCTCCAGCACCTCTAAGTTTGTGCTCTCCCAGCCCTGGTCCCTAGGCCCATTTTGTGCCCTGCACTGGAGGCCTCTCCCTTATGGGCTGGGAGCCTCTGGTCTGTGCAGAAATTGCCCCTTCCTGACCTCCTAACTGGTCTAGGTGCTCTTTCTGCTGTGACGCACAGCCCAGGAGGGCGCAGCTGGGAGCAGGCAGCTCCCTAGAGGCTCAGGCCAGGAGCCAGCCTCTGCCCTCTACCTGCCATGTCCCAGAAGAATAGGATGGCTTCCCGGCATCTAAGCTGGCTTGGGAGCACCCTGCCTACTGGCACGGTGATCAGCCAGGTGACCTGCGAAAGCCCCATTAACACACAGTCCCTGGGAAGGGCCCACCCGGGGACAGACCCTGGCCAGATTCAGGGTTGGGGAAGTGGAACGGGCGAGAGGTGAAACAGGAAGCACTTCCTCGAGCAAGCCTCAACCCCACATTCGATTTTGTTTTGCTCCAACACGGTGGCTCATCCTTGCCCTGTGAGAGACAGGTCTGACTACACAGGTATTTCTAAGCAATGTTAGGATCTGGAGGAAAAAGAACACCTTAGAAGCCATGGTCTTGACGGTGCACTCCTAGAAGCCCAGCACTGTGGTAGGCTGAGGCAGGAGGACTGAGAGTCAAAGTGAAGCCCTGGCAATGTAGTGCCTCAGTAAGACCACATTTCAATATAAAAATTAGAAAGGGCTAAGAACATAGCTCAGAGGGAAGGCCTTCTGTTCAATCTGGTCTGATCTGCTGTCCAGTGTCAGGTTTATGACAGCAGCTGATCATGCAGAGAGGAGACCACTGTCCCAGTGTCCCCCTTCCTGTAGTACCTATTCCTGCATCCGTCCCTGGGACCCACTGGTCAGGGGCGCTATTCTTCTTAATGGGTACACAGGACAACACAACAGTGGTCCTGCTCCATGTCCTCAGGGGTGTTAGTGACAACAGAGCCCCCAGATGTTGTCTGAGGAAACAGAGGCAATGGAAGTGGCCTCAATGGCAACTTTTGACTACAGAAGTGAAAGGGCCAACTGTCCAGGCACTGGAGACAGGTGGCTGCTGAGGTGTGCAGCTCCTCCAGGAGCCAAGAGCTGGAGCTAGGGAAGGTCAGTGACCATGAGCTAAGGTGGGGTAGGAGGTGTTGCAGGGTGAAGGAGAGCCCAATAAAGAAAAACTGCAGCTAGGCCAGGAGGCGTGCTTGTGTGTGCAGGTACATACATGTATGTGAGTATGTGAATATGTTTGCATGTGCCATGTGTGCACTTTTATGCACATGGAGATGTGTTAATCAGCTTTTCCATTTCTGGGGCAAAATGCCAGACACACAACGTAAGAAGAAAGGTTGATTTTGGCTCTGGCTTCAGAGAGTTCAGTTCATGGCCCACTGGGCCCAAGGCAGGAACAACACGGGGGCAGGGCCTGGTGGAGGAGGGCTGCTCATGTGTGGCAGCCAGGAGGCAGGGGGAGAAGCAAGGAGCCAGGGAGGAAGGGTCCCGAGACAAGCTCTGAAGAGCCCGTGCAACTAAACACTCACCCAATGGCCAACCCGCTGAGGCCAATGTCTCGTGGTACAGTCACCTCTGTAGACCGCTCCCCGGAACGCTGCTGTGTTGGAGGTTGAGCTCAGCACACAAGTCTGTCACATTTCAACCAGAACAGGAGGGCGAGCAAGTCTGGGGCTGACAAGCATGTGGCTCTGAGTCAAAGAATCGCTGCCTAGGTGGGCACACAGCTCTGATGCCCTGGCTGGTGACACGAGCGATGTCTCCCTTCCGGGAGCTGAGAGTGGTGTTAGAAATACAATGATATCCTTGAGACACCTTCAAGAGAAGATGGAGTGTGACTGACAGGGGCAGAACTGTGAGAGTCCTCCTGCGGCCTCCTCTGTGTCTGGGGAGGAGAGACAGGACTCGAGCCAACCCAGCCACCAGCGTGGGGCTTGGCCTGGCTCAGGAGCAGCACACATCAAGCCCAAACCTGAAGAAAGCCAGGGAGACTTCAGGGCAGGGAGGGCTGCTGCCAGGCTGTGCTGCTCCCAGAGGGGAAGCGGAGGGCAGGGCAGAGGTGGCTGGGACCACCCTCGGGCCTCCCAGGCCTCGAAGGGCACAGCCTCGCCCCTTCCCGATGTCTCTGCCTGAGGCCACAAGCTCCGCCAGCCACAAGGGCCTTCCTTGTCCCATGGCTTCCAGGCTGTCCCCACCACCCACAACCAGTAGAATGATTGAGGGCTACTGTGAGGATTCATGAGGCCACCCTGCCATTTGCAGCCATGACAGAAGATCCAGGATGAGGGATGACTCCCCCTGGCTTCTGGCACAGCGAAACCCATCACTTTCTGCCTGTGCTCCTGGAGCTTGCGCAGTTCGGTGGCCTCCTTTGAGAGGGAACAAGAGCACAGAGACCCAGGAGGCCATGCCTGCGCCTGCCCAAGGTCACACACAGGTCCCTGCAGAGCCAGACCTTGGCAGCCCTTCCCTGCCTGGCAGCTCGTGGGAGAAGGCCTCGAGCCTCGCAGCTCCTCCCAGCTGGGTGTGGGGTGGAGCCAGCTGGGGCGGGCAGCCTCCCAGCCTAATTAGACACTGTAGAGGAGCGGGGACATGGTGCTCGGAGATTAGTGCCCCTCCATAGATCACAGTGTGCCAAGGACATAATAAATAATGTGCCCAAAGGTTTTAAAGGTAAAAATCAGCAAACCATTAATAACGTCCGGGGTACCATACATCACGCTGAAACCTTCCCATTACGCGCTCCTGAGCCTTTGCGGCTTCTTGGCTTCCCCTCCTCTTTCTGGTGTCCCCTCCCCCAGATCTTTGAAGCCCCCACCACAGAACCTGTGAGCAGGAAGGATGGGTGTGCACCCTTTTCGGGAGTGAGGTGCCATCTGAGGGGCTTCATTCAGGGGTGTGGAGCAGCCCAGGGTGAGGAGAAGGGAGGTTTCTCTTCCCTTCCTTGGGACCCCATGCTTTTCCTCCCAGAGCATGGGCTGGGGCTTGCACCCTGCCCTTCCCCTCCTCCCCCCAGCACTCAACAGGAATTGCATCATGGCCTCCTCCTCTCCGAGGCAACAAGGAGGTTTAATTAATTAACACAGCAGGGTCACCGTAGATGGGAGAAGTGCTGATGGTGGGCGTTTTCCAGTGAGGCTGCAGTTGGGAGAACGCGGGGCCGGCAGTAAGTGTTGGACTCTTCCTGGAACTGGATGTGTGTGGAATCGTGGAGCCCAGAGCTGAAGGAAGTGACTGAACTGTGGCACGGGGCAGCACAGGGCGGAGTGGCAGCCAGGCGAAGGACTGGGGCCTGCGCTGCAGCTTCCCTTTCTGGTCCCAGGTCCTTGGGTGCAAAACGGCTGAGTCGGAAGACACAATGGCAGGGCTGTCGTCCAGTTCTTCACAGGGCCTGTGGCCAGAGTGTTCTTGAGTGCCCCAAGTGAGCGGGCCCGTGGGTGGAGGCCCCGCACCGTGGCGGAGGGCAGATGACGCGCTCACTCACTGTGGCTCTGCGGAAGACCCCCAGAGACCACTGGCAGCACGGGGCTGGGCCTGGGGTCAACTGGATCAATACAGCGGGGTTTCCTGCAGCCACAGCCAGGTCCTTCTCTCCTCCGGGGCCATTTCCTCACCCACTGAGTCCCTAAAGTCCTCACAGCTCTGCAATGTGTGTCGCCTCCCTGCATTGCTCGCCATCCCCACATGAGTGGAGTGGTGAGTCTGTGAGGACTCTGGGGTGGTCCCAGTGCAGAGCCAAGGACTGCCCAGCCAGTTTGCCTCAGCCCAGGCAGAGCCACACTCCCTCCCTGCTCAGGCCTGCGCCCACCCGTCACAGGCTCCTTTGATGCGCCTCCCACGATCACCCCCACTGGCTCCCTCTGACCCTCAGCACCAGCAGGCCCGCCCTACACACCTGATGGACAGGGACGGTGGACTCCTTGCCTCAAGGGCAGAGATGCCTGGTGTGGCCGATGCCCTGTTCTGAGGTATGGGTGCTGGGGTGGGATGGGTCTGAGAGCTTCTCTGTCCCCTGCATGTCCCCCCCAAAGCCCAGCATCCCTTGCAATTATGGGACCCCCCAGAACTAACTGCCTAGTTGATGTCTCCCGCAGGGAGCCACCGTCTAGTGTAGGGTCCCCAGCAGCACAGAAGCTGGCCTGGGGGGGTCTGCTGGAGGACCCTCCTCATTCCTTCCTCTAGTACCTATTCTGCTCACCTGCCACACTCTACCTACCCACATGTGACTTGTGGCAAGTTGCCAGCTCCCCCAAGCTGCAGCCTGCCCACCTGGCAATGCCAGCCTCAGACCAGCCTGCCTCAGTGGTAGGAGGTACTCAGGAGCGCAGATGCCTCACAGGAAATATGTGCTAGAGTAGTTATGAAAACTACTCGAAAACCATTCAGCTTATGAGTTAGAGAACATGCCCGGAGCTGAGTTGCAAGGAGAACCCATCAAACTGGGGTGAGGATCGAGTGGGAAGGGCTGAGTGACAGCGAGGGTCTGGCTGGACCAGGGCGGCACCGGAGTGTGGGGGCAGGGGCTGCACATGACCTGGTTGCCTATCTTCCTTCCTGCTGGGCATCAATTCCGATGATAGAAAGTACTTTGCCAACAGCCATCCTGAGATACTCAATTCCCTGTCACCACATCAGATCCTCAGCCCCTTGGGCCTTGATAGATGGCCCTCAGCCGGCTTTCATGCATCTCTGACTTCTCCAGAGGCTTTGACACAAGTAATTGGTGTCACCTCTGTGATTGCATGCCAAGTGCTGACAAAACAGTCCCTAATAGGAGCTCTGGGGCTATGCCCTTGACTGGGTGGGGGAGGGGACTATAGGAAGGGGTTCAGGGCACCTTTGGAGGTGGCAATGGCCAGGGGATCAAATGCAAAGGAACTCTGGTCCCACTGTGAGCAGGTGCTGGGCTCCTACCTTGGTGCCCTGGTGCTAGTATTGTGGCTCGTGCCCAAGGTTGGGCTACTGGGTGATATGAGGTTTTCTGTGTGGTCCAGGCAGTGGCTCTTGGCATCCAGCAAACACGGAGGTCCTTGGGAGCCACTGTCCCCTGGTTGCTTCCCCATCAGACTTGATGAGTTTGAGGACAAGCGAGTCCACCCTGTAGCACAGATCTGGGCGTCCCAAGGTGCTGGGTGGATGGAGGGAGGCAGGGTGGCCTCTCAGACAACTCATTCCCTCAGCACTCGGTGGCATGCAGAGGCCTGTGGGAACCAGGACTGGGCACGCGGGCAGTGCCAAGCCTCCCCTCCCTCTGTGCACTACAGTGTGCCCCTCTGTGAAGCCCTAGCAGCACAGAGCTGGGCCCAGTGACCAGAACACAGGGGCTCACCCAGGGCCTTTTCTGGCCTACCTGTTTCTGCCCCTGCCTGGCATTGAGAAGCTTCTGGAAACGTTCCTGGGGCTATTGGCTGTGGTCATGCTATTGGGTAGCATCTTTTAGAAATGGCTCACCAATTAAACATATTCCAGCTGCTTCTGACCTCGAATAAAGAATTAAATGAGGCAAACCAAAGATGGCATTGAAGTTTATTTGAAAAGCAAAAGGTGAAGGGTTAGGGCGCAAAAGAGGAGAAAAGATAAAAAGCAAAAGTTAGAACACTCCCAGCCAGCTTTGCCACGCCCTGCCTTCCTGCCTCCGTCATGGTGAGACCCCTTAGGAAAGGCATCCGTGGCCTTCTGCCAACTTCTGTGCAGGGAGGCCCGGGCAAGAACATCTCTAATGCATTTAGCATCGGAAATAATTCCTCGAGGTTTTTTCATCTCCTGGCAGGAGGTGTTTTTGTGTGACAGCGGGTGTTTTTCTTTCAGGAAGACTGCATCATCTCATGGCTGCCTCGTTGGCCCTGGCCTTTGCAGCGTGCACTTCCGTGACCGGCCCTCATTTCCGGCTCCATCTTGCCCTCCTGGTCTTCCTTAGGTCCTCTTGTAACACTGTGTGCATCTCCCAGGTGGCTGCAATTCCTGTTGACTGGAAGGTGGAGCTGGGTCAAGCATAAGCAATCCCCCTCTGGTGGCCTAGTACATGCACAGGGCAACAACCTTCTTTCCCTGCCTTCTGTCCATACCATGCCACCCTCCTATGGTCCCTGGTTCTGGCTGGAGGATGAACTATACGCCTGCACTTGTTCAAGGGCCATAGACTAGTGGCCACAACATCCCTGTCATCAGCTGCCTGTGCTGGCTGAGGCAGAGGCAGCTTCTAAGAGAGACCCCACGCTGGGCAGGGCTCTCAGCCATGGCTACAAGTTGGCCTTATGTTTGTCCAAGCCCTCAGTTATCCATCTGGTCTCTTTGCTGACCGCAAGAGTTGAGGTCATGGGTAGGAGAGGATTGAACAGTACTGGTGCCCAGGCCCTCCTGGGAGGACTCGCCCTCCGGCCTATGTCTGTCTCTCAGGGAAGCTACAAGGCTCCTTTCTTGGGTCAGTGGCTTCATGTTTGAAAGTGTCCCACCCACAGAGGAAGGGGCCCTAGGGGCAACAAGCAGGCGCCAGAGGAGGGGCACGGCTCCTGGGGAACCCTGGGCGCCCCCAACTGCTGGCCGCAGAGCAGTCTCCGGCCTGGCCCCTGGGACCTGCAAATCCTTCCTCGATCTGCATGGCCTGGGAGAGTCCCGGCCGCCGCTCATTGTCCCAGGGCTGCCACTTTTCCTCCACTGCATTGTTCGCTTATCAGCATCCTACACGCTGCAGCGGCTGCACAGGAAGGCATGGCGGTCGCCGAGGCTGTTGCCGAGGCCGCAGACCGGCCAGGTGTCCTGCCACACAATCGGTCCTGGATGGCCTGTCCCAGAGTCCGGTCGGCTGCTAGAGTAGCCAATGTGCTGCCCTGTGGTCTGTCTTCAAGGAAGCCTGGCCTCCAAGCATGGGGTGCAGAGGGGGACCTGGCAGCTCAGTCTCACATACAGCATCTCCAGGTCTCTCTGTGAGGGTAGGTCATGCAAGCGAGTTGGAATCTCTATCTCAGGATCTTCTCTGCTTGTCCCATCAAAGGGATCAAAGACAAGATACAGTGCTTCAGAGGCTGTCCCTGTCCAGCCAGGGGACATATGTGAGAGCTGCGGAGGGGGAGGGGGGGCAGCACCTAGTGTCATCAATAGCTCCCTCCCTTTCCAAAGGGGAGTTAGGCTAGCAGCAGCCCAGGAAGGCAGCCCCACTGTTGGGTGTTGGGGGAAGGAGAGAAGGAGTCCATTTCTGTTTTTGCACTGAGCTAGAATATTTTTGAACTCCAGGAGAGCTGGGTGGTGTAAATGTAAGACACGTACAATAAAGTTTGAATTTTCCCATGGAATGCTTTTTAAAAATATACAATGTCCCAGGTGCTACTTGGCACGACATACTAAAAAATCGTTCTGTTTGTCTACAATTCAAAGGTAACAGCATCCTGTATTTCAGTGGGTGCAGGAAGTGACAGCCCAGGTAGGGCTATCCCATTCCTTGGAGCTTCCCAGAGGAACCTGACCCTTCAGGGCAGGCCTGGGGGGTCAGGGCCAGATTCCTGCAGCCTCATCAAGGGGGATCCTTCCTCAGCACTGTGGGTGCCCAAGGGAAAACCCAGGCTGCCAGCCCACCACAGCCACACAGACAGGACTGTCTCGCCCCCTGCTGGCAGCCACAGATATGGCCAGATCAAGTGCCCTGCCAGAGAGGTGCTGTCAACCCCACTTCAATGCTTGACCTCTGGGGGACATTCGAATCCTTCGCCCTCCTGAGTCTTTATTGCTGAAGAATCCCATTTCCTGTGTTCTATTCAAGCGTGAACTTGGAGAAAACAAAATATAAAGTTCACGGACTCTGTGTTCCAGAGGTATGAATTTGAAAACTTGTAGAAACAATAAAGGGGCACAACAATGTGAAGGTCGTGTCTCTCAGGTCCTCAGGAGGGCAGATCCCCAGGCCAGGGTGACTACCCAGGTGTGGAAGGTCTCCTGTCACTGAGGCAGGAAGTCATTAGCTTGTGCAGTGTACGGTGAACAAGATTCCACAGCCACCAGTGTATGTGGAGAACCACATGCTCACTGGGACCACGGTGTTGCCGCCGGTCACCTCAGTGGTGGTCGGTCAGCACTGCTCAGTGGGTCCCCAGCACAAACACCTTCCCTCCAAGTAAGTCACAGAGGACAAGGAGCGGGGCCCATGGATTTGCATTGGTGTATGGAGTACAGAAAATGATAAACACGTTGCTGCTCTCAGAGTGTTTCTAAGCCTTGGTCGTGAGTGCAAACAAACACAATACCCACAAGGACGTGGTTACACCCACGGGCCCCACCCAGCTCAATGGAGGCCGCTTTGAGAAAAGGAATTCAATGATGTGGATACATTGCTGAACTTAAAAACTGGCATTCAATGGGTCGAAAGATAGCTCGGTGGCATGAGCCCCTGCTTGGCAAGCACTAGTTCTGAGTATGATCACACACACACACACACACACACACACACACACCAACACTGGGGGGGAATAAACAAACTGAACCAAGTGCAGCAGTGCATTGTGGGTGGCTGCTATGATTCAGGGCAGCCAGGTCACAGAGCCAGAGGCGCAGAGGCATCCCTTGTGCCCTCTCCCTCTCCCCCTGTCATCCACACCTCCACCTCACTAGCTCAGCACCTCTGAAGCACGCATGGGTGTGCCCCACATACGGTTAGCACCCAGTTTTTGGACCACACTAGTGTCACTCGTCTTTGCACACTGGGTGGGTCTGAGCCAGTGGATGACAACCCCTATGCACCTTCACAGTATCGCAAAGCGGTCTCATGCCCTAAGAGTCCTCTGTGTTCCTCCCTGTCCCAACCCCCAGCAACCTCTGATATTTTTATTGTCTCCATAGCTTTGCACAAATGCTGCACTGTGCAAAAACGAAAATTTCACAAGAAGCCAGAAAAAATACCTCCCGACAGGCTCTTATTTTTTTAATTTATTTATTTATTTATTTATTTATTTATTATTTTTTTTATTCTTTTTTTTTTTTTACATTTTGTGTGTTGTTCAGCAAGGTCTGGAGACCATGGCTGCCCCAGGAAAGTTAGTGAGGTTTAACTTCCATGGAAGTGGCTGAAACGCACACACCCACTGAACCCATCTAAATCACCTCCAACTCAGGATCCCCAGAGCCAGTTCTCTAAAATGTTCCTAGCCCTGCTGTACCACTCAGCAACAGGGCGAGGGTGACTCAGAAAAGGACAGATTGGAAGCGAATGACAGTTTCCGCCAAGTTGTGATTGAAAAATCTTACTTTTGCAAGTTTCATGAACACATGTGCCTGTGAGTGGGTGGCCTGTTGGGGTGCTTTGCTGAGCAAGGGGGGGCCCTGGACTTAACCATACCCACTTCGCATACAGCAAGGTCAAATTGCAATACAGATAATGTTGATGATAATCACCAATTCTTGGCTAAGAGAAGGATGCTGGGGCCGAGGAGATAGTTCAGTGGCTTAAGCATATGCCTGGAAAATGCAAGGTCCTGTGTTCAATCCCTGGTTCCCAAAGAATGAAAGGCTTGGAGGCATTTCTAACAAGGCTGCCTTACTAAGGATGATTGATTCCGCCTGACTTCCTGGTCTCAGAAAGAACCAAACACCGTTCTATCTTTACTCTGAACTTTCAGGTAATGTCAAGTTTAAGCTGCCAGTGTTCAAAGAAGGTCCAATTTGTCCTGTCCCCACCCTGCCCTGACCTCTACCCCAAGATGTTACCATGGCAGCAAATGCCCGGTAAACAAGAATAATAGAGGGAAGGCATCGTGGGGAAGCAATTGGACTACTGGGACGTGAAGCCAGAGGTTCAAAGTTGGTGGAACAGAACAGAAGGAAGTGGAAGACAATGGGTGCGGGTCGATGTGAGGGCGGCTGCACCAGGGTCTGCCGTGGGTACAGCAGGGAGCGCTTTGGGATCTGCAGCCTTTTCCTCTGCTCTGCTGCTCTCCCAAAGCCGGAGAACCAGGTAGACACTCATCAGCCTGAGAAGTCTTTCCCCAGGCCTAGGCCCATGCTTGGATTGTGAGTAAACAGTGCCCTCTACTGCCAGACGGCTTGCACTGCAACCCACGGGCAACAGCTTTCTCATGGAGGCTTAGTCTACAGAGAATCCTCAAATGAAGAAGAGAAAGTGGAAACTATGGTGGGTGAGGAAAGGCATCACCCAGCTTCAGTCAGAAGAGAGGATTCCAGCTCCACAATGTTCACTAAGCCTTCCTCCTTCTACACCTTTGGTTCAGCATCCGGAGATTCAACCCACTGCAGGTATCAGACAGGCCTATGATGCTTGTCTCTGTACCGAATGAACGTGTAGAGACATTTTCCCTGTCAGTCCAGTATGACAACTATTCACATAGCATTACCTGAGTTGAGTAAGCATTCAAGAGGTGACGAAAGCCTCCAGGGCTGTGTGCGCAGCTGTATACTGAGGCTCCACCTTTTAACATAAGGGACTCTGACATCTGTAGATTTCAGTAACTTAGAGGATCCTGCCGGTGCTCTGTGGACAATGGTGGTTACTATATTTAGATCTGGGTATTGGTTTGGGGTTTGATTATATATTCCTTAGAATTCCTTGATGTTGAGAGATATTCAAATGTGCTGGATAATTCAAAAATCAGAAAACAAAATCATTTTCTTCCCCATTGGGTCTGGCGGAGGGACTAGGTACTTACCACCAGGGCGGGGTTTGGTGAGCAGAGTGGAAGGCTTTGGAGGGCAGGGCTTAGGTTAAGCATCATGAGCTCAGTGCAACCATCCCTCCAAGGCCTCCCACTTTAGGTAAATTAAAAGAGGTCAAGATTCTTGGCTCCTGTGCTTGGCGCAACTTGAAGCATCTACCCAGGAAACCTGAATTTTCTCCTACAGATGCTTGAAGGCTACAAGGTACATGATGATACAGGAGAACTCAAGCTTACCCTTGTGAGACCAAAGTCCCGAGTCCCACGCCCCCTTCTGTCCTCGGCTTCCTACTTGCCTCTTGCCATGGCCTCAAGTGTCCCTAAGCACTGTGCCTGCCTTTCGCAACCTCTCTGTTCTCACCTAGAATGTGGCTGTCTTCTGACTCATTCTGAGATCAGCCACACTGCTTCTTTCTCTCCCCAGCTTCTCCCAGACTTTTCAGGTAGACCAGTTGCCTCTCTATGAAGATGCAAAAGGATCCCAAGAGAATATCCGATACCAGGTGCCCTTGGAATACTCACCTTGCCATTTGATACAGTGAGCATCTAATCCTTTCCAGAGAGAGAGGATGACAAGAGGAAACCTCTCCATGCTCTCTGCAAGGAACATGCATAATACACAGCTGCCTAACCACTGCGGATGGGATAACAAGGTGTTGAATGGTGTGGTAGATTGCACCCGCAAATAGCGTCTACATCTATTATGTAGACTTAGGGTGCCTGAAGGGTTTCAGAGCCGCAGGACCTGGCCCACAGGATCAGGCTCATTTTCCACACAGACTTCATCCCAGGGGGCTGCCAGAACAGGCCTAGCCTTCAGCCTGACACACTTTGGGTGCGTGGTGTGTGTGGCTGTGGGCCCGGAGGCTGTGCCTCTGGGTTTCCTGGGCAGCTCCGACGGGTGATTTGCTGCACCGAGCCTGTTCAGGAGTAGATGGCTCTCCACAGGACTCAGATTCTGCGAGTGCCATGGGTGTTGATTTTCTTCTCCAAGTTCCTTAAGCAGCTGAGAGTGGGTGGGAAGAAGCAGACACAACTGGCAAGGAATCTAAGGGTTTAAGCCAGTGCCTGGAGAGTGTCTTCAAAACTCCCCAGGCTCGGGACCCCCTGGAAAGGTAACAGACAGGAGTGACAGACAGAGCCCAGGGCTTTCTTTGATGTCAGCAGGGCTGGTGGTGCCAAGGTTCTATGTTGATCGAAGCATTTGTTCTACTGTGACCAGAGCCTGGGCTAAGAGCACAAGTTTGGTTTTCTCTGATTGCAAGGCCAGCTGTGGAGGACTCCAAGGAAGCTTCCCAGGACTGGGGCCTGCTGGTCCCCACCCCTCCTGTGATGGCCGGGGAATGCTGGTGCCCGAGTGTGTGCTGAGGTTCACCATGGAAAGTGAAAAGCCAGGCTTGGGTTTGTCAAATGCACATGTATATGCCTGTACACACACACACACACACACACACACACACACACACACACGCCACTGTGACTGTAAATACAGGATTTAGCCTATAAATGAAACAATAAGAGCTGGATTCAATAAGGGTTTCAGGTTTTGTTAGGATTCTATTGTGTAGGCTGGGGTTCCTCCATACAGTAGTATAGTCAGCAGCTTCCTGTTATGGAAACAGTCAGACCCTGACATTCAGAAAGTCAATCTATACAGCAACTGGATAAACAAGCAAGATAACCATCAGCCATAATTGACACAATGGCCAAGAGGGCATTGGCTGGAGAAGAGCTGGCGCAGATCCAGAGGATTCTGAATCCAGCGCGAACTGTCGCCGGCTGACAGTCGCTGCTCCCTGCACCCTGGGCCTGCGCACACAGCCTGGCCCGTGGCCTGGAGGGTGCACGCACCAGTCCCGGTGCTACTCACAGTCACAAGCTCTGTCCCAGGCTGATTTTCTGCTGGCCTGCACAGGGCCCTGCGCTGTCTTTGCTTTCCCCAAGGTTGGAGTGAAAGCTCCGGGTCCCGTAACCTCGCTGGTGAGAGCCTGGCCCAGCTGAGCCTTGAATCCCAGGCAGCCTCCTGACCTGTAGACCAGGCGGCAGCCTGACACATTCAGCTCTGTTTCCTTGGTGATGGCAGTGAAGGGAGGCAGCAAAGGGACAGCAGATCCACCCCCATCATCATGGGCTGGGCGCCACGTGACCATTTTCTGTCCTCCTGGCTGCTGTAGCCCACACTGCAGGATCCTGGTCTCCGTGGTCCTCACACCACACAAGGTCATGGGACTAATGTGCCCTGGCACCAGCTGATCACAGAGAAGCACCTAGGCTTCTGACCAGGTACTGTGGCCTGCCACCCATGTGTCCTGGCCTGGAGAGCTGTGGAAGTTCTCAGTGACCTCATTATCTTTCTCTTAGCAGCTAGACTCTGTCTGAAAGAAAGGTCCCAGCATTTGGAAATCTGGTTAAATTAGAAGCCAGGGTCTCTGTGAAGGTGACATTGTATCGGGAGACCCTTCCAGTTGGACCTGAGCCTTGGGGACATTGTCATTGGACTTTCCTCCTTTCCTGCACCTAATTCTCTTGGGAAAAGAGAGAAGATCAGAGAAGACTTGTGTGGTCAGAGTGTGGCCTGGAGGACTGGGAGAGTTGAGTAAGACATTCCGAGCCCAGAGAGACAGAGAAAGCTTGCATGGGGCTGTGGGAGCTCTTAGAGCCATTCCATGGGATAGAGGAGAGGAAGGGAGGACAGAAAGTGGTTATGCCCTTGTGCTTGCTATTACATTAACTTCTGAAATCTAAGGGCAAAGAGGTTCGACCCATTTTTTTTTTTCTTTTTCTGTACTGGGGATTGAACTCAGGACCTTGCACTTGCCAGGCACGCTCTTAGCCTCTGAGCTAACTCCCTGGCCCTCGAACCATGTTTTGAGTGGTAGCAATTTGCTTTTCAGAGTTAGCACGGATATAGAGATTCTTTCAGCCCATAGACTAAGGCTCAGAGCAAGAGTGAGCTTGCCCATGGTCACAGGACGAGGGAGCAGCAGGGCTGAGGGAGACCCTGGGTGCTCCAAGCCCAGCCTTCTTCCCCACACCTCCCCACGGGCAGCCAGCAGAGGCTGTGCAGGGCAAGAGCCCTGGGACCACCAGGCCTTTCCACCCAAGGGCTCTGCTCACCTGGCCCTGGCTCTGCCTCTCGGGACAGCCCCCTCACTGCTAGGAGCACGAGTCTGATCCCTAGGAAGAGGAGGAGCTGGCTCGCTGGATGTCCCCTCAAGCCCCGGCCACCATGGAGGCCACACCTGGGCCAGGGGCCTGCCTGGCCTCCCCACCTTCCCACCACCCAGGGGCACAGCAGCCAGCAACACCACCCACAGCAAGGATTCTTGAGGCCGAGAAATTGATCCTAGAACCCCAAACCAGAACACAGCCCACGTCCGCAGCATGCTACAGTCTATAAAGCTCCTTCCATCCTCCATGGCCTCATCCACTCCCTGCATCCCTAGGGTCCCATGAGCCCGTCTGGCAATCATGTGCCCCTGAGGCCTGAGCTTGGTGGCTGACCCCACCACTTACCCAGCCATTCTACATTCAGGGTGGCTGCAGCCCCTGATCCAAAGTCCAGCCCTCACCCCAAAACATCACCCCAAACTTCACATCTGCAAACCCTGCTGCATCACCGCCTGGAACTCAGCGACAGGAGGGACAAGCAATGCCTTTGGTTGTCTGTTTTCACTATAGCTGCAACTTGCAAGTTACATTAAATACCAGTGCTTGAGCCGGATGTGATGTGCGTGTAAGTTCAAGCTTAGCCTGAGCGAACTGGTAACTTAGCAAGACTTGCCTCTAAAAAGGGGCTGCAAGGGCCGGCCAGATAGCTCAGCAGATTAAAGCACCTGCTTAAGCAGATGCAGGGACCAGGGTTTGATCCCCAGCCTGCAGTGTTGGCTCCTCCCCAAGGGCGCACTGAGAGGGCTATTAAGACTGGGTATGGTGGTGCGCACCTGTAACCCCAGCACTTGGGAGGCTGAAAACAGGACAATCACTATGGGTCTGATCTATGGCGTGAGACTGTATACCCTGAACTAAATATATAAAATTAAAAAAATGGACTAGTACAGAGCAGCTGCAGATATACAGTAGTTCAGTACTACTCCAGTTCAAACCCCAGTACCACAAAAACAAGAAACAGAAACTGTTCAACTGCCATTGCTCAGGCTGCCTCAGAAGCTCTTAGCATGAACAGAGTTCTTCCTCCAGTTTTCAAAGGAGGCAAGTGTGGCCTGGCTTGCAGTGGCGAGTGTGGCCTGGCTTGCAGTGGCCCATGGCTTCCCGGGTGCGGGAGTTATCCCCCTTCCATGGCACACGCAGAGTGATAAAGATGTGGCCTCGCCAAGGAGCTGGAAGCAGAGGGCACCCCCGCTACACTACAGCTTCCAGAGCAGGCTGGCTTCCAACCTGCCCTCAGGCACATCAGCTCTGTGGCTAAGAAGGCAGGGAAGCCAGCTCCTGGCTGGGGACAGAGTGGCCCCTGCTTACTTGCCCAACAGGGACACTGACCAGGGGTCCAGCACCGGCTGACTGTGGCTGATCGCAGCCTGGACTTCGGCTCCTCGCTGGCCTGTGCTTTGTGTGGTCAGCGACAGCTCTCGTGGCTCCAGCTCCTCCACTGTCCACACCTACGCCACTGTCTCACAGTGGACTGGGGGGCTGAGGGTCCTCACCTTGCAGCCACAGCTCATGAAGGCGTCACTTCCAACCCCGGGGCCGGAGGTGATGGCTGGACATGCTGGGTGTGCTGTTTTTCTCCAGTACCACCTCACCTGATCTCCAAAGTCTGAGCACATGGGCCATTCGAGTGTGGACCAAGGAAGGCTCCAGCCTCTTCCCTGGTGTCTCCTACCCTCTGGCCCTGGGCACGTCCCATCAGGAGCCAGATGCCCTGCTCTACCAGATGCAAGAGGTGCCCTCTACTCACACTCATCACCCCTCTGCCCATTCTCAGGGGCAGAGCTTTTTGGCGACTTTGTCTGCCCATCCCTAGTTTCTTTGGCGTGGAGAGATGTGGCGAATACTGGGTGACACAACCCACAGAGAGCAGAGGGCTGTGTGCAGACAGGGCGCAGGCAAGGGCCTCGCACCCTACTTCTCGGGAGCTGGCGGAGGGCTCTCAGGTGTTTCAGAGTCCACAGCAGGGCCTGCAATATCATGGGTTTGTCTCTAGCTCAGGCCAGAAGGTCCAGGGCAGGTGGCTTCCTGTGGCTCCAAACCTGCAGCCAAGGTCCCCTGAGCCCAGCCTCATTCTGCTGTCCACCTCAATCCACTTGCCGGCCCTGGCGCCCCTCCTCTCCTCCTGTGTCAGCAGATCCTTCTGGTTCTGTCAGGACCCATTCCATGGTGGCTTCCTGTGGGAACTTTCGCCTATAGTCCTATTTTGCATACTGGAAACCTGGTCTCAGAAGGACAGAATCATTCACCTGGCTCCACAGAGAGTAAATGGGAACTCTTGGGCCTCTGCAGCCAGGCCTGGGGATTGCAGAAGCAAGTGGATCTCCCTCTTTGCACCTCCCCCTCTGTCCCTCCCCCTTCCCTCCCCCTCTGCC